>LS485250.1:82728-144279 GCA_900490705.1 Pristionchus arcanus
AACAGTCTATTGAAGTGACATGCTTCATTTCCATGAGAATCTTAGCAAACCCCGTAATAACATGTGCTAACTTTGATAATAATTTACTAAGTTTCGCTAAATTGAATTTTGCTAATTTTTCTTTGATAACAAGGTTATAACCAGCAGAAGAGATTATAAACAGAATTGGAGAGCTGCATCCCTTAAATCGTTCAATGGACAATTTATTGTGAGAAAATGACGAATTCTGAAATTTTGATAGTCAATTTCTCGTTTTCGCTAAATTGGATTTTTTTTATTTTTTCACTGAGAGTTATTAATGACGTATTCTACATAATAGCCATAAAAACTAAGGGCTGCATCTCCCAATATTCGAATATTCTGTAAAAAGTGATTTTTGTGCGACGATTTGAATTCCCGCGCGTTCGAGGTTTACTAATCGGTCGCAGGCCTTCCCTGGCTCTCGTTTTCAAATTTCCGGGACTGCGCCCCCTACCTAATACGACCAATTCACTTACAGTACCTCCAATGCCGCCAAATTTAAAACTACACTCACCTTTCAACTATCAATTCGGGCATATTTTTACCGTAATCTTTCAAACAACCTCCTAGTTTAGGGTCCTAGGGTAGGTTCTGCTCTGCCCTCTACTAATTGAGCCACAGTGTTCCACACTGGAGCTCTGTTCGCCCTAGCATTTGCAAACATGGGAAAAAGAGGGAACAAATACACAAAAATAAATGGCAAACCAACAAATTATGCAAAGTAGTGTGCAAACAACGGTACAGACGGCAAAGCGCCAATTTTCAAACCGAACCACAGGGCATAAATTTCACTGGGTAATTGCAGGCAAGTTTCTACAAATTGTCGTCAATAACTCCACATGGACTTGTCAAAACACGTACAGCTAAGAGGGGTCGGACTTTACACATTTTAAATACCCATTTCATCAATATTTCATCATTAGTTTTGCTATTTATCCATGTTATCTTTTCCACCAAGGCAATTCTTTTTCAATATCATTTAATTTATCTCTTATTTAACATTTCTTTGCACAATACACGGTTGGAGTGCCATCCCAAATATCTGTAAGTAGTCTACAATCGTCATGACTTCTTGGATTCAAATCTAATACCAGGTAACCATATCTTTCTCTACATACGTCTTTGTAGGCATCCATAAATGATTTGAATTTCTGCTTATCAAATAATTGTCGCCCTAAACTATATAAAAAGTTTGAATCATTAGTTGTCTTCATTATAACAATATACGAGGTGTTCATTCTAGCTGTGCGTGGAAAGCTAAATAGATTCTGCACAATCGAGACAACATTTAAACATTTGTGATGTGATACGCGTGAGTACAAATTATTCACCAGGTCCGGATTCTTCGAGCACTCTGATGCGAGGTCATCAAGAACTAACATACACCCATCGCCATGGATTTCACACACTTGATTAACGAGTTCCATGTCAGGTAAGCCTTCCATTAAAATAAAGCGATCATCTTCTCGAAATTCTTCAATTTTCTTGGTATTAATTCCATAACACCATATAATCTTCTTCAATGGTCGATCCAATAATTTATCAGATTCATCAATCAAGCGGTACAGCCACTCGCTCTTCCCCGATGATGTCGAGCCCGATACCAGACAGGTGAACGGTGTTTTAAAGTAGAAACCGCCACACTCGCCCATGTCAAATTTATTAAATGACGGCTCATTCGCATTCCTGCATGAATAGAGAGAGGTCGCTCTTTTGGGTGCAGTGTGTACTGTTAGCCGTAGTTGTAGCAGTCTCTGTCTTTAATCTGACCCTCCGAACCGATATTCATTTAGAAATTTGGCTTGGATTACTCACCAATAGTCTCTCCCTTCTAATCCCCTTCCCTCTACCCCATGGCAGCCTCGCTACAGGAGGATGAATATTTCATCACACTTCCTAGTAACGTTGAGGGGGTTAATAACACTATCAGTAATTACGTAACTACCCTCCCTCAAGTATTGGACCTTGGAAATGCCGAATGGCAGTGCGGTTTAGCCGAAGTACTTTACGTAAATAGTGCCGATACTGTGCCAGACGCTCTTCCAATTGAAATATTTCACACCAATGGGTCTCAATCCATATTTTACATCCCTCCCGGAAATTATGAAAATCCGGACAAACTCATTGCAGTTCTCGACAAGGTTGTGCAAACGAGACCTAGAGGCAAACGCTCTGCCACCAACGAGGACAACCCTAATTCATTTATCCCAGATTCATTCGAACCAGACCATAAATCAACTGAAGAATCGTCAACTACTGTGAAGAATCCGTCAGGAAACGATGAATCAAACTCGTTCGAACCGGATCTGCCAGGGCCACCCACTGGAAGCGATCCCCCGGGAGCTACCGTACCCAGCAGTCCAAGCACCGCTAATCCATCTTCTAATGACAGGTCACCATCTGCCGCCACTGAAAGTGCTAAGCCGGGAGAGAACACTTCTGTTCAAACGGGCCAGAAGGATCAACAAATGGCCGGAACCACCGAGAATCTATTACCCTCCTCCTCCACTGCAGTAACCCCGGCCAAACCTTTAGAAGATTTCAAATATCCCCCAATGTCTACCCCCGTCGAACCACCACCCCCACCGGCCGAGCCAATTACTAGGGATTTAGGATTTGATATGGAGATTGACGAAGATCCGCCAGAGGAAATGATATGGGTAGACTCGTTGCCTGGAGGGTCTATTCACAAGGGAGAAAATGATGGAGAGTCGGCCGATTCATTTAAACCCGATGCAAGAATTACATATCTATTACGAGATCCCAATATCACCCCTCAATATCCAATTACTACAAAACCAGTAGATCCCAAGCCAACTCCCCCTCCATCTACAATCATTCATGAGCCTGCAGGTCCCACAATCAACGAAACGGTAACAGTTAGCACTGCACTCCCGCACTCATTTGGATTTTCCCCCGAGGCATGGCTCCAGTCAATGGGCGGTAGTGATAACTCTTTCGATCCAATTAGTCCTTCTCCCGAGAAACCTGTAATTTTTGCCTTCGACACGTTTATCCAACGAATTGTAGTAAGTATCGATAAAGAATCGGTCCGAATGGTCCGACTCTCCAAAGGTCTGCAATATCTACTAGGTTTCGATCGACAGGACATTACCGATACTGAAATTGGCAAGTATTCGCCCACCACACAGGCCGGTACAAATTCTCTGCATATTCTTTCGGATATTGCCGCATACTCAATCGTTGGAGATACAACTGCAAACCTTCTCAGAATCGTCCCAGTTAACAGCCCTTACGGCTCAACGTGCAATTCAGTTTTCTCCCCAATAAGATACTACAAATGTCGCACTGGAATAATCAACAGTATTCACATTGAAATTCGCAACGAATATGGGGAATTGGTACGATTTCACTATGGAACTTGCTACGTGGTTTTACACATCAGGCGTAAACCCTAATCATTTCAATCACGTACATCCACAGCGAACGGTTGTGCTATGAAGTACTCGTCTTACAATCCAGATAATGAGGATTGGTTAAAAATATTCAAATCTCATCAAACTGGAGGGTCAGCAATTGCGTTCTATCAAGGCAGGCGCTACCAGAGGGGAGGAAGTATCGGAAGTTTTCTCGGTAAAGTGTGGAGAGTAATTCCAAAATTTCTAAATAGTACCATTGGTCAAAGTCTAGTGTCGGGACTGACAGGAGTGGCGTCAGATGTGGCGGCGGGAAAGAGCTTTAAAGAGTCTGCAAAGACTCACTCGAGAGAGCAGGTCAGAAATCTGGTTGGTATTGGAAAGAAGGGCAAAAGACACAATCTCAAGAGACTTCATTTCATTGCATAAACCAAATTTATTCATAAATTGTATTCAATACATCGATAAATGATTATTCAAAAATTGATGTTCACATGCATAATTACAAACGAATTGAAGGGTAGAGGGTGATTGTAGAAATACCGTTCCAGCCAATTTGCATTTAGCGATTACGAAAAATATAGAGCAGGCGGCGGTAAACCAGAGTGGTACTCACAGACGACGGTTCTTTGGCACGACTGGAGTGGACTGATCTGTAGATTTCCTCTTCGAAGGCTTCTTAGGCTTGTCCACTGCCTCTAGTTTAGACGGCACATTCCGCTTCTTCTTCTTCTGCACTCCCACTGACACATTACTCTCGTTTACTAGTGGGGTCAGGGGGGATCTCGTGGAAGACTCGTGTGGAAATGCAGCAGGCTAAATTGATCAATTATTGCCCGACTCGAGTAAAAAATGAAATAGTATTCTTTACCTCACGAGGAAGCGCTGGCGGCATCTCAAGTAGCTGCCCGCGAGTCCGCTCTCTTATCGCGAAGCGAGCCTCATCGATCTACAATGCACACAGTAATGTCAATCGCACAGGGCATTTATACCGCATTCTCAAGTTCGATCCAAGTATTCGAAATGGTCGAGATTGAATCGATTGTATCACTGACGGATCGATTGCGTGCTGAGATGCTAACGCTAAGGATTTCAAGGAAACGTGCACGGCATTCCTCAAGGAGAACAAGTTCTTTCTTCAATTTGGCAACAGCCCTCTGAAATGTCAAGTGATTTAGTATTCGTACCATCTTTAATGCATACCTCTCCGTTTCTCTTCAGTAGTTTACACGCGTCGCCTTCCCTCTCACGCCCCATTTCACGGCGCGCAATTGCATGGTTAGCTTCCGCAAGGGTACTCTCTCGACTCTTCAGCTCCCTACTCTGTATGTCAAATTCACTCCGGAGACTGGACAGCTCCTTCTCAAGAAAGTCAACTCGTGTACGAAGCTCGTTTTCCTGTAAAACTTTGATCTATCCAGACCTTTCAAGGCCAATTACCTCAGTGAAAAGTTGATCCAGGGTCATCTCTTCAATATCGTCGACCTGCAAAAAGTACACATGACTGCTGTTTTATCACATTTCAAGTCTTACCCCCCTACCGGTCAGGGTCGCCTCGATCGCCTCATGAACCGCAGCAGGATCTCCAAAAGTGAAATCTAGCGGATTTGGAGTAAGTATTGGGGCGGGCTGCATGTAAGGATCCGTATTCTCATCGTTGAAAGCAGCCGGTTGGACCTGAATTGAAGATGATGGTCTAAAAATCAATTTGAAATAACCTTGCGTGGAGCCACATGTTGTTGGAGCGGTACCGGAGGGGTTCGCATATTGACAGACGGGTCCAGATTACGAGTTTCGGGTAGTATGTGCATTACGCCGCCCTAAATAAGCGATATTAACGCAACTAGTAGTTATTCACCTCTGGATTGACAGCGAACGTGTGGGGATCTGAATATTTCGAACGTATCTACAAAAGGTGAATTTAAATATACTCGTATTTACAAAAACTCACATTTTCCTGATACGCCACATTCATTTCAGCGAATGGGTTGCGAGACAACGACATGTCGACCGATTTCTAGCCTGCAATGTATGAAGAAGGAGACGCCCGCGCTCACCCATTAACACATGCGAATGGGTGAGAGAGTGAGAGAGGAAGGCGCGCTTGAAACAGTTTGCATTTGCGCGCTAGAGAGAAGAGGTAGACCGATCCTCCCTTCACATCGATTCTCACCAATGACAGGTAATTGTATGTCACATTCTCAATGTCGCCTTGCTTTTTCACATTTCAGGTCTGATCACATTCACCGTCGACAACATTGTGCTCACACCGCGTGGTAATTCCGCGTACGAGCTGCTATTCGATGGCATTCAAATATCCCCGCCAACATTCAACAACGACCCCGCACATCCGACAGATGAACAACGGTTCTCCAGAACCATCCAGGCACTCTTAGATTCATATTGTGGTAGTCTGCCCTCAAATTGGCGATATTCCCTGACCGTATCACACTCCACATTCAATGGTAGAAAGTCATCCTTTATTAATTACACTGGACATCGAAAGACTCACGGTGATCAGATAGCAGCGAATATTCGGGGTATGTTACAATCGGGTAAGGGTATAGCATTCACAGATAAATTTCGTATTGTCGCTCTCATTGTAGATTATCCAAAAATGGTGCATTAACGAAATTTAGTAACCCTAATAGTCTTGTTGTTTACGTAAATTTCCACATTGTCAACCTCACGGGCAATAAATTCTGTAATCTCTCGTGACTTGTAGAAGTACACATCAGGTGACATGATCTCGAGCATGTCGAGAAGTCGCGTGAGTGCAACATTGCCAAACATTCTGTAATTTAAAGGGTTAATATATAGAAATGATCGATAAATCTCAGCGTACTCAATGTGCAAGTCGAACCAGTTTGCCAGCCCTTCTCTCGTGGTCACGTCAAACTTTTCACGATCTTGAATGGTCGCAGGCATGGCTGAAATTTGAATGGTTTCGTAACAGGTGGTACGCGTGGGAACGACGAGGGGAAAATTCAAATCGCGCCTAGACTCCGCCATATTCCACGCTCGCTAAAGGGGCTCTCACCCGCACACATCTCTCGCAGTGTGCACGACTGAGCACTGCTCGACCCGCACAACCCTTTTATACCCCATGCTGACTGCTATTTCGTAATCTGTTTCTCTGACCATTTCACGCGCTCTCTCGAGGTGACATGTTAACTACTGCCAGCTGCCACTCGTGCAGGTTACTCGTTGTTACTGACGATCTCATTGACCAGCCGACATGTCTCGTGGAAAGACCGAGGATACTCTGATCGTCAATCGCCTCTACACTGTGAATATTTCTTTTTTATAGATAAAGAAAAAAGGAAAATGCGGTTCCCCTAATTCCCTAACCTAACCCCTAATTTCCCTAGTTAAAATTCCTATTCACTAGGGTTAGTAGCCCCCGATTCCTTTGGGTCCTGGCATTGCGCCTTTTAGCGAGTCATGAAGCGCTCAGCTGAACCTCTTCTCCATAGGACCCTCTTTTTTCTTAATGCACACATTCAACCATATTTATTCAAGTCGTCGACTCTACTATGCCATTCAGCTGTGACCTGCATCCATCGGTGCTGACCGTTTTAAAGGTACGGACGCAATCTGAACCATTCACACGCTCATCTTTACAGAGAATTATCTGCATGGATATACCATTAATACTTGTTATCCGCGCATTGTCACACCTATTCTTCATGCACTTACTGAGTAATTGTTCCACTTTAGATTGCAAACTAGAATCTATCCTACTAGCAATCTAAACTAGCACTTCATTCTATAACTGTGCATTCACCCTGAGCGGTCGTTCTAGTCATGTTCAAGATTGACAATGATTCCAGTCGTTCCGTACCCGCGGAAATTGACTATTTTACCGTGCCTATTACCAATGTGGGAGTGGAAAGCAGTCGTGTGGTGGAAATTTCGACAAGTAACAGTGTTCAAACGGTACCCTATGAATTTAGACTGAGCAATTCAAAGAACTTTATCGACCTCCAACGTAGTAATATTCTTGTGAGATGTTCTATTCGCGATGGAGCCGGTGCCCGGATTGCAGTGCCCGCTGCTAACCCCTTTGGCCCCATAAACTTGATTGGTCAGACCATGTTCCGCCAAGTCCAGGCCTTTATTTCGGGAGTGCAAGTGTTCGATTCGGGTGTACTTTATCCGTATAGAGCTTATATTCAATCAGTATGCGGAAACTCGCCCGATTACAAGAGAACTCAGTTGGGAATGGCGGGATATACTGATGAGCAAGACCCTTCCGCTGTGGCCGATCCAGGCTATGCTACGAGGTGCACTTGGGCTGCGGGGAGTGCCACAATGGAATTTATCGCCCCCATTAGTGCGGATTTGTTCCAACAACCGCGTGCTCTTTTACCGTTTGTCGACTTCCGCCTCGTCCTTCACCCCGCATCAGACGCCTTTAGAATTCAACAGCGAGCTGGTGCCGGTCAGCAGATTTACTCGCTAGTCATTGAGGATCTCGTGTTTCTTTCGCGACAGTTGACTTGCCATGACTCTACCATGCTTGCAATCGATACCATGTTGCGTGAGCAGAAAACTTTTGGCTATCAATTGAATTCGGTGCAGACCCGCTCCTTCTTAATTAGTGCAGGCAGAACCCATGCCCCGGAACAGAAACTGTTTACGTCAGGAACACCGAGACGACTCATTTGCGGTTTCGTTGCTGCCGCCAATTTCAATGGAACTATTGCCACGAATCCATTTGACTTTAGACACTTTGGGGTGAGCGAGATCTTTCTGGACATGGGCTCAGATACCCTACCCTTGAGGAGTTGGCAGCTTGATTTCCCGAATGGGCGTTGTGCTCGTGCGTACCTCGCACTTCAGGAAACACTTGGATTTACGCGAAGTGGTGAGAGTAATGGAATAACTCTTAATCAATACCGTAATGGATACACGCTGTTCGGGTTCGACATTTCGCCCAATAGTCAGGACAATGACAGCAGGGACCTACTCAAGGTGGGAGAGACAAGTCTGCGTGTAACCTTTGCGAATCCCGTTCCCGCGGGCGGTATTTACTGTATTGTTTTTGCTGAATTCACCTCTGAATTGCGTATTAGTCACGATCGTGTTCCTGCTCTCGATTCAATTCTTTAATTTGTATGTTAACTGAGTGGTAATAAATGTGTCTTTATCGAGCAAAAATAACATGTACAATTATGAATTAATGGCGTCTGTGGGTAGATTTGTTAGTGATTTAGCGTCGACCCAACTGTTGAATTCTGGGCCGTATCCCCACCATTTGACTAATACCTCCTTCTTACCGCGAACTCGCCTTTCTTGTAATACTTTTTCAACTTTGAATATTTGATCACTATTAACACTTTTCACGAGTTCCTCTTTATAGAAGGAACCGTCCACCTCTTCACCATTCAGGTCAACTAGTCGGTAGTAAGGAGGATTATGAGTACTTTTAACTTTAGAAATTGTAAATAATTCTTCTGTAAAATTGGGCAAATATCCCTTTTCAAATGTGGTTCTATATTTTAGAATTCTAACAGTGTCTCCTACTGCGAATGGGGATTTGTGGGTTGGTGGGGTACGAGGGTCATCTAAATCTCCATCTTTTATAGAGTTTGGCGTCCTTCCTAGCGTGCGGTTCACTGAATCATTGATTCCTGCCACAATTTTAGGAAGAATGTCAATCCATCGACGGGTATTTCCATGAGTCATCGCTTTAAACATGCGTGTTTTGATTGTGCGAATCCCACGATCTGCTAGTGCAGCTTTAACTTCCGATTTTACAGAATAATGATTTATATTTAGATTATTAAAATATGCCTTCATTTTACGTGCGTAAAATTCCATCCCTTGGTCCGTTACTAGACCTGTAGGGACCCAGCCATTGAATATTGTGGTAAATGCCGCCTCGACATCTGCAGGTGTCTTACTTTTAACGGGAGTGGCGAAAAATTTTCTAGAATAGCAATCAACGAGGATTAGGAAATAGCGGTAATGATCATTGTATTTGGCTAGTTGTTGCATATCGGCGAGGTCCGCGTGTAAGGTGTGAAGAAGTCCCGGGGCGAAAATCTTTCGCCTATTAAATGTCTTGCGAAAATTCTTGTGCAACGTGTAAACATCCTGCTCTTGTAACCAACCTTGAGCTTTGGAAACTGGAACTTGGGCCTTGTGAGCTACACTTGAAACTGAGGTGAATGCGGAAGGGTTGTCGAGATTAAAATAGGCATCTTTAAGGCGGTCCTCATCAGAATTGGGTGCTAGGTACGAACTGGCACGAGCGGTCTTCGCACATCTACTCTTCTTTCTAACCATGCCTCACCAGTTACTCACACGCAGCCGTCCGCCACCGTGGTGAAAACGTTTACTGGTTGGTTCTCCTGGAGTTGGTAGAAGAGGGCCTTGGGGTTTTTCACGCTTCCTAGGTTGTAATACACGTGGTTGAATAGGTCTTGCGATTAGGAAATTTATTGGAGGTCTAGCTACAGGGGGTGCTTGGTTTGGAGCTCTCTGGTTCATTAGTGGTGGCAGTCGTATAGCCGCTCTAGGTGGTAGTGGAGCGTCGGCCTTTCGTTTCATAGTACGCCCCGTTCGCAAGGGCACGATGGGTGGATTATTAACCAATCTTCTTTTATAAACCTGTCTTTGTGGAAGTCTGGCCGGAGCCTGAGGAGGAGGAGGAGGAGGAGGAGCGGCGAGTGCGGCAACAACAGCCGCGGGCGCGGCGAATTGACCTGGAGGAAGTGGCAACGGCGGTGGTTGAGGAGGAGGTGGTTGATGTAATTGTGGGGGTGGGTTGAGTTGTAGTGGAGCTGGCGGTGCCTGCTGTGCTGCTGGAGCTTGTTGTAGGGCGATAGCGGGTGCCTGCAGTTGAGGGGGAATGTGTGGTTGACGGGCCCCTGGCTGACGATGTCTGGGCACCCCAATTTGATTGCGATTTTGTACCTGTCGACCACGGGGTCTGGGGACATGAGACAGTGCTACAGGTGGCGGAAGAGCATGGACGTATGGGTCTTGAGGCTGGGGAACGGCTGTGACTACTGCGGGTACCTGACGGTTGTTTAAATCTAATTTGAAGTTGTCCACTCGTTTGATTAAATCTTCGTAGAGGGCTCGTTTGTGTGGCGTGGGAATGGATTTGTCCTTGAGCAGGGTTAACAGTCTCTCCTGGGCCTGTTCAAGGATGGCATCGTCCTTGCTAAGGGCAATCATTGGCATTAGTTTGAACTTGGTTGTGTGGGCGAGTGACATGACGGTATATCTTATAGAGTAGAGAGAAGAAGAGAGAGGGCGGCAGGAATGAGAGCGGGTAAAATAGCTCCTCCGTGTTGAACTAGAGATTCACGCGCGTTGGCGGCCTTGCGGATATTGGAGATTTTGCGGATTGTAGGGAGGTATCTGGCGAGTTTGCGCTTTTCCTTGGCGTTGAATGCAATTTTTCCGATATTATGGAGAATTTCAACAATACAACCGATCTGTGCGGGTGTAGAAGTACGAATGAGGTCTGGATTGTGGATTAAATCCTGGAGAAAGCGTCTGTGTTTGAAGAGACGACCGGACATGACGAGTGTAACACTATAGAGTGAGGGGAATTTGAACGTTGTGCACCTCTTGGAGATATCGTCTGATGAATGCGTCATCGTAGTGGGTCGAGTTAAAGTCTGATACTACTGAGCGGAAGTGGCGACCTAGTGCCAACTGGCACAGAACATACACCGCATAGCCACCGCAGGTGACCTCATTTGGACTCTGATGTGCCACTTTGTTGTAATAGAGTTGGCGTCTCCGTACCTTTCTTGCCAGTCTACTGATCCATCTCTTGATTACTGTAGGCAGTGTGCCAAAACTGTCAAAGACATGAATACTTGTTCGTGTAACATTCACAGCAAACCAGTGGGATCCTGGCATTGAAGATTTATCGAGGTTTACAATAAAGGAACATTGGGTGGGGATATTTAGAGGGATACGGTCTGAGGGATAGGTCCCAATGAACCGCTTACTAGATGGGGGGTAATTATACATAATAGCATTTAGGAGAGCGGTATCCATCGAGAGAGTAAGAGAGTGCTAATGAGTGAAAATGTGACGGAGAGCGTAACAGGTATTCAAGAATTAAATTCAAATCTCGAATACCTGTTACGCTTGACGCAATCGTGGCATATGACAAGGGTCAGCAACTGACCCTCCGCCGTGACTTGCGTTGTCTGTCTCTTGAAGTCGGTTTGACATCTGGCACACATGAGAACGTAGACTCCGCGTGGAGCCAAGGCCCACTGATTACCGGTCTGTAAATTAACATTGTTAAATAGGGTCTGGTGAGAAAAGAAGATAAAGCTCTAAATTAAAAATCTTACCAGTGGGCGGGCCGGCTTGGGTGTGGAGCAGTGATTGTTCGTACTGGCATGCGTGAGGTCGACACTTGCTGGTGCTACCGCGGATGGAGAAGTGTGGGGGGCAGCGACAAACTGGCTCACTTTTTTCGAGTCGGTTGAAGGCATTGGTAGAGGAATGTGGGCTAGGTCGGTGATTAGGTGACTAAAGTCCGTTGGGGACTTTGGGGAGGTAGTGTCCTGCTCCGGTACTTGAGTTTCTTCCTCTTGGGTGTCCATGTAGACAGTTGGCGGAGGGGGAGGGGGAGGGGGAGGAGGAACTACGAACTCGTCAAACTGGCCGGACTGCATGATTAGTGAATGAGGTGGTTCAGTCCTGTAATACTGCGGCGGGAGGAAGGGGACTGACTCCGCCCACCTGTGGAGCAGCTGATGAAGGGAGCTTCGACCCCTCTTAGCTGTACGTGTTTTGACAAGTCCATGTGGAGTTATTGACGACAATTTGTAGAGAAACTTGCCTGCAATTACCCAGTGAAATTTATGCCCTGTGGTTCGGTTTGAAAATTGGCGCTTTGCCGTCTGTACCGTTGTTTGCACACTTCTTTGCATAATTTGTTGGTTTGCCATTTATTTTTGTGTATTTGTTCCCTCTTTTTCCCATGTTTGCAAATGCTAGGGCGAACAGAGCTCCAGTGTGGAACACTGTGGCTCAATTAGTAGAGGGCAGAGCAGAACCTACCCTAGGACCCTAAACTAGGAGGTTGTTTGAAAGATTACGGTAAAAATATGCCCGAATTGATAGTTGAAAGGTGAGTGTAGTTTTAAATTTGGCGGCATTGGAGGTACTGTAAGTGAATTGGTCGTATTAGGTGACTTGTGCGCGCATGGCAGCTCTTTACGGATACGGTAGAAATTTGAAAAAAGTTACGCGCGAAACTTACCAAAAAACGGAGCGCGCTACAAGCCAACAAAGGCTTGGAGGGAGGGTGGGCTACCCTGAGGGGCAGAGGAGGGGGTAATTGCCCAGCCTAGGGAGAGGGAGTGACAGCTGGGCCTCAGTCTTTCTCTCTCCTCTCCGCGTGCGGTCGTCGGCTCTCTTTGGAGACTGCGAATCTGTGGGCAGGTCCTAGTATGCTACAGTCGTATCGATTACTGTAGTTTACTATTACCGGTCTACAGATGCAGCCCATCCGACCCATGCGACCTACCTTACCCTCTGAACTACAGTACCCTCTGACCTTCCATAACCACCTGGCCTACCGTACCCTCTGGGGGTGAGTATCTGGCACCACCTGGCCTACCGTACCCTCTGGGGGATGAGCACCTACCGTACCCTCTGGCACCATCTGGACTACCGTACCCACCATCTGGTATCCTACCCACATCAAAGGATCCCCGATAGATAATTACCCCCCAGCGAGAGAGCCCCAGGCCAATTACCGTAACCCCCTCCCCCTCCTGTTTGAAAAACGGGGCTACATTCTACTGATACGCAATGTCGATCGTCGTTCCAATCGACTCGGCGAATATCTTCCACAAATCAATATGGATTCCCGACCATTTTCCCTTCTCATCCCGAAATATTCTCGGATAGTTCTCGTAGGGGAACCCGATTCGGATAGGAGCCTTCTTCATCTTTTGTTTGAGAAAGGAAGTAAGACAAAGGGAAGATGGGAAGAGGGGAGGATGGAATGGAGAAAGATGCTGGGAAACCCCTTATATCTGAAGATTGTGCAGACGCCATAAATAGCAAAAAGGAGGAGTTAATCTTTTGCAACTCTGGCTATATGCCGCCCACCAAATATTCTTTCTTTCCCGGAAAAGGTGGTTGTTTGCTTATAATTTTTGCGTGAGGCGCCGGCCTCCGCCCTTGGGCGGCTAATTATTGATGGCTTTGGCTAATTATTAGTGGGTTGTGGGCTGAAAGCGTGCCTTTTTTGCGCCCACTCGATACATTGAGAGCAATTTCGTGAGTAGTGGTTGTTACTATGCTGTGAAGGCGGAGTGGGTGTTAACTATGCGAAATAGTAACTGTGTCATTTCTTCAGAAAAGCAATGAATATTTAGTTCGTGATGTTCCATGCTCGAACAGGGCAAGGATGATCTACATTGCATAGCACAATAAATACGAAGAATCGAGATACGGAACTTCATTCCACATTAATTTGTGTCCATTTAGTGGTCTGAGAATATTATTGTCCGAGTGTTCGGACAGCGCGGTGGCTCAGGCACTGAATGGTCCGAAATTCTCGGACCGTAGTAGTCTCTCTGACAGAACACATGTGGAGGAAGGTGGGATACTGTATTGACTGTTTTGCGAGTGGCTTTGATGTGTTACTGTATGGGCAAAGATCATTGACGATAGTAACAAGTACTTTATCGAACGACGCAAATTAATATACAATAAGATTATCTGAGCTAATTTGCATACGGCAATATTAGCGAGAAGATTTCAAGTTCTAACAAATCTCTTTAATTTGCATTTGCATACGGCGGACCGATTGATCGTACTCCAGAATCGATTGAAATATTCCAAAGATTACTGGAAAATCTACCGTACTTACCACTTACCATAATCCGTACTCTACCCTTCCTATGCCTATTCACTTCTTACTTTCCTAAGCGCACTCCTATTGCCTAATTACTTAATTATCTAAGTGTTGACACCGAATGTACACTACCTAACGCGGCAGGCGTCCTGACGACTCCTCCAGCGACTCCAGCGACTCCAGTAGGCGCTAAACTCTGGAAGATTAGGATTAGTAAATAATAAAAGACAAACTCACATTCCTCGATCCTCCAGAAGCTCCAGCGGGGCTCGAGCGGGGCTCGAGCTAAACTCTGGAAGATTAGGGTTAGTAAATAATAAAAGGCAAGCTCACGTAAACTTGCTCGATCCCGACTCGCTGGCTCGCCGGGCGACTTCTGAAAAGCAAAGAGTTTAGTATGATTGTTGATCTTTGATCTTTTCCCCATACTAGCGTCAAAGGGCACTGTGTCCCATCTCTGATGAACAGAGAGCTCTAGGGTAACGCTAGTCAAATGCGCGGTGAATCAGTCAGGAGTACGGTAGTTGGCAGTTATCGATTACCTGAAATGAAGGAATCGATTATCGTCTTGAGTACAGTATGCCTGAATACCGTACCGTATCGAAATCAGGTCGAATGTATCGGCATGGTATGCACTCAATACGGTAAGGGTGACAGTAATCTGAAATGGACTGTGGTCGATATCGAGAGTAGAACAAACCGTTAGAGCGTGTATTGAATTATACTTTATTTGAATCTATTCATTGACCATATTGATCGTGAAATGAGGAGGAATTGTCTGAAATGGAAGTTATGATGGGTACCTCAGCGTACTGATTCCAGGCGGCATACTCAATTTTCCCATTGAACAATATGATACGGTAGAGCCAACGCTCAACGGTTATATATTGGATCTATCGTACATTGATGATCGTAAACTGCCTTGATTGGGAAACGGGAGTGATGATGAAAAGTGAACGCTTTTTATTGGTACGGTAAATTGAAAGCTGAACAGAAACATTACGATTACCTTCGTGAGAGTACCTGAATATCAGTATAATCCTTCCTTTCGTTCGTGGGTGTTCAAAGGAACTTCTCGTGAAGAAGAGTAAGAAGAGGGGATTAGGGATACTGTAAAGAGGACGGAATGAAGGGAGTGGAGAGGTGAGGAGGGATACTGTAGACGAGGGAAGATAGGGTGGAGTACTGTAGGGGGAATGATGTGGGGAGGAGGGATACTATTTAGGGGGTAGATGAGAGGGAGAGGGGAGAGGGTATAACTGCTCTCGACGAGGAGAAAGATGCGAATGAATGGAGGAGGAGAGGAAAAGGGAGAAGGAGGGGGGGAGGGGTTCTTTGTTCTGACTTGATTGAGTTATCTACGATGATTGAGTGGAATGCCATTATTTTATGGATAATCCTTGTATTATTAATCGTAGGTTATCTACTGTACTTTTGATGATGTATCGAGGGGAGGGAAAGGGAGAAATCGAAAAAATGCGAAGAAAAGGAAGATCCGGTTTCCAATAGTGCACTTCTGGAGTGTTTTTTCTCGTGTAACTTCCGATCTCTTAAGTTCATGAGCACATTTCGAACATACCTGAACCTTACATGCAATAAAAAACATAAATCTTGTGATAATGTCTTTATATGTACATTGTACAACACAATAAATACGAAGAATCTCGTGATTTCACTGGAAAACACATTGGGATGGTAAGGGAAATCATGAAATAATTCTCAGATATGGGAAACCGAAAAGTCAATTGTTGCACTAGAAAGGGAACTACATGAGTACATTAGAGGGGGAGAGATATATCTGAGATTGATCTGATGTTGACCAGCAAGTTTATGGTCATTTCTACATTAGTCAAATGATTAATTTCGAATAGGTATACTTTTTCGCTCTTCAATCGGTCTATACAACTGGCGGCACCATTTTCTGTCCTGAGAGTAACTAGCTCATGCACACAATAAAACATCATAAATGAATTGGCAATCGGTGTAACCACATCTAGGAACCCGCGCGTAGCACACAATATTATGGACATTATGATCTCAGGATCCTCCCAGACTGGTCTGTCTGCTGAGACTAGGCGAGTTGGGAGTGGACAGGGAATGCAGCATGGGCGGAGCTGCGAGAAGCTGCGATGGCTGCAGCTGCTGCAGAGGCTGCTGCTTCGGTTTGAAGGCAGTGAAGGCAGATCCGACACTGCCGACAATGGGCGGAGCTGGTTCGGGAGGGGGAAGAGGAGCTTGCACGATCATTGGAGGTTGAGAACCTGCATGGATTAGAGTTAGAGCCGTCTCTTCATTTCCCGTAATTTCTAGCCAATGATTTCTGATGGAGTGGGCAGAGGACCAATTCTTGCTAAACCATACCTACTAAGAAGAACAATATGATTATTATTTGTACTTATTATTTGTACTAAGAATAATATTAAGAAGAATACCTACTAAGAAGATTTTCCGTAATATTATTTGAGTGATAAGGCAATCAGTAAGGTATTCCCACTGACCATCTCCACTATCGCTTCCGATCACAGCAATCAACGTATTCATATCCGTCTGTTGCGGATTCAGTCCGCATATCATCGATATCTGCTGCAATTGAGCAGTCGTCACATCCAATGGAGTGCCGTCGGGTTTGATGTGCGTACGCATGTGACGAGTGATCATATCACGACGACTCTGAAGGGTGAAGATCAAAGATCAAAGAGCAGAGATCAATGACCTACCGCAGCGTAATTGCACAGCGGACACTGGTAGGGCTTCTCGCCCGTGTGCGTCCGTTGATGCGTTGAAAGATGGTCGGAACGAGAAAAGACCTGCAACATCGCAATTTATTTTATTATATCTATTTCCTGAACCATGAGCAAGGTTCTTTAGAATTTTGACGAAATAATGGTTAATGCCGGATACTGTAATTACCGTACCTGTCCGCAGAGATTGCACGCGTACGGTTTGTGACCCGTGTGCAGGCGCATGTGTCTGCAAGTATCCATTTTTCAATGTTCACTTCCTTCAAATATCGAAAATCTGTTTCGGATATGTTTCACTACTCGCATATCAATCGAGAAAGAGAGAATATTCAATGTCATTTTCATCAGCTTTTTCCAAACAATATTTATTAATTGCCGCTCACCTCGTAAGCATATCACTCCTTCCGAAGCTCTTGCCGCACTGCCCACATCGATGCGTCTTGCTCTCCTCGTTCTGAGATGGCGTCTTGTCCCTGAAATTAGTCAGTCAACGATGGACAATCAATTGACAACCCAATTCATGTGAGTACGATAGCAAAAGAGATAGAATGGGATGGGCCAGCACCTGTGTCTACTCGCAATATGCTTGGCCAGTCGATCGTGCAGGGCGAAAGCCTGTCCACAATGCTCGCATACGAATTGTTGATGGTGTGAATGATGGGAGGAGACGTCGGATTCAGAGCGAGAACGACGCCAGAGGGTTGCCGTCTGAAGAATGGACATCGCCATGAGGATGATCAGAGATTCCCTTTGTGTAATCTCACTGTAACACAGAAAGAAAAGCAAGTTGTTTTTGAAGGTATCCAACAGTAAAGTGACTGTTCGCTCTGCTTGCAATGACTAGGGATTCCACAGAGCGTGCAGAATGAAGATGGCAGTTGAAGAAGCCCAGATCCCATCATTACAAACAGCTCACCTTCATCGGTCCAGTCAATGCGGGCGCAGGCAACACACTTCCATTGTCAATGGTCGTCTGTCTCATCATCAATCCTCTCTGGGAGTGAGGGGAGGAGGGCGGCTGAGATGCTGCAGCTGCTGCTGCGAGAATTGCAGCTTGTTGGGCTGCAGCCACTTGCGATGCGGCTGCATTCTAAAATATGAGAGCTGATTATACTACATCCACATGTATCGACGCACTTTGTCTTCTCGCTGAAGCACAACCAAAAATTTCAACACTTCAATCTAACAATTAGTTTTCTTCCTATTCGACCGAAATGTATTATGTGCAACCTGGATAAGTGATGATGATGTTGATGAGTCAAGACTCACGAGTATTTCATGACTGCGATATAGTTGCTGCAGCTGCTGCAATTGCTGTCCCATCCACTGATCGATCTGCGACTGCTGTCCGAGTTTCTCCTGAATCCCCAGAGCCAGCTGCAACGGTCGCATCTGAACCAGCAAATGACCTGATTGAACTACCGTAACCCAAATTTACAGTAAGTACTGTCCTACCGTACCTCGTCCAAAGTCGGCTGCCTAGAGCACCGTCTGCTGATCGAGCGCATGTCGAAATCGTCGACCTCTGACTCCTTCAAATGGTGCGTTCAATGGTGTGCCGAGTGCATGCTCCCGTCCGCCCTTTCCCATCCACACCACTCACCTCACCACCACTTCCGGGTGGCGGACTGGACGTGCTCCGTTGCTTCGCGGGCCTTCGCTGCTCCTGCTCGTACTTCTCCAGCAATCTCTTCTTGTACGCGCCACTTCGCTTAGTGGCCGCGACCGGAACCTGCAAGGGTACGGTAAGTACACTACGGATCGATAACTGATTTAATTACTGTATTCTGGACAATCGATAAGCTACCGTACCGAGACGCAGGAAGTGTCCATGCGTTCCTCTTGCTCATCAGAACGCGGCCCGCACATTTCCGAGTCCGATCGAGATCGCTCCCTGCAGTCGATAATTGACTACCGTAATCACCGTACCCCCAGCCCTTCCATCTAATCGATACTACCGTATACCTTGCAGTCGCGTCGAGAGGCACGAGCAGGGACGAGGCCGAACCGGCCAGGGCTGCTGTCCCGGCACGATGGGACATCGACGAGGCCGATCGAACGGGGTCAAAACTGGAATATCGATCGATAAGTACCATATTCTCCGGCTTTCGCCCACCTAAAATGCAGTCCTCCCAGCGGGAGATGCGGTGAGAGATTGGGCGACCGGGCATAGGACGAGTAGGGAGTATCACAGTCTGATCGATAATCGGAAAAGGGCGAGAACGGCGCGGGAGAGAGCATCATTCCCGGGGATAGGAGGTCCTGAGGATTCGTTTTTAGAGAAAGAAAGTTGCATGATACTGGTTAAAATACGATTCATCTCTGCGTTATCCGCCAACTGAAACGTATCTGTATTTGCTGAATCTCACCTTGTTTCCTCCGCCATACTCGGATCCCGACCCATCGTCATCCAACTGTCTCGAATCCCTGCCAATCAATAATCAGTTACCGTACGCTACAGTCTCCCTCTGCTACCGTACCCCTATCGTACCTGAAAGCGGTCCATGGACCGAGGAGCAGGGGCGATTGGCTTCCCTGAGGCACGGAGAAGGATGATCTGAATGGATCGATATTACTACCGTACTCCAGCTAGTGCTACCGTATCCTCATAATACCGTAATCCTACCGTACCTCGGGGAGCTGCCCAGATCCGACGTCGCGTATCCTCCGGGAGACAGCAACGACATCTTCGAAATGTCCGGAAACCCGCTACTACCCGACATCTGCAATAACTCCACCGATCGATAAGCAACGCTGCTCTCCCTCCTCGGATACTGTACTCCACTCCTACCGTATCCCTACCGTACCAGATTGATCCTGTAGGATGCATCATCGGATACGATGATGGGAGAGGGTCGCTTGATCCGCGTTCCACCTGGACTCGTTGGAGACGAGGGAGCGGAGGGTCCCTGCTCGCAGATCATTGGAGGGTCCTGCAACGAGTGGATTACGGTAGGCGGTGGTCATCGAGCCTGCAGCCCTACAGTAGGCTTTGTTTCCGTGAAGTTTCCCGGGGAATTCATTAAATGGCCGTATAATATCTCTTAATTCGCCCCCGTCATTTGGTGCACGTCCTCGAAAAACAAACACCCCTCTCCTCTCCTCTAATCCCATCATCGTTTCACGCCCGCATCCGGAAAGGATTGAGCGCCTTCGTGTGCATCCGGCAAATAGGATTCCCGGCTCTGAACAGTTCAAGGACCGGATAACGAGAGCTTAGAACCGGCATTTGGTGGCTTCGTCGGAAGCCGGATATTAGTGCATCAACAGGAGTGGTCAGGGGGGGGCTGATTAGGCACTGCTTACGCACGAATGAAGAGTGTGGCCACATGTCATGATCGGATTAGGGTGGTTATTGGATACTCAAAGGGATTCAGAAAGAACCATCGAACACTGGAAAGCCATAGTGAGATAGAATGTTAGCACCCCTTGTCAAAAAAGAGAAAGAACTCATTTCAAAAAAAGAACTCATTTCATTGATGAAGTGTACGTGAAACTAGCCAGCTACGCTCGCTGCGCTCGCTCGCTGGCTAGGTGTCGCCGGGTTGTGATAGTCTTCTGCGAGTGCTTCGCAACGCCGGGGTATGGGGTATTGCTCAACACATGAAAGGTTAGAATATTCACAGTCGCAGACCGAGTTAGCATCCTCTCATGCGAAAGGCTCGTGAGGCCTCGAGCCTTCCGCAAGAGCATCGCAGGTTAGGCTTTCAAAGGCCGGGTGCTATAGTGATGGTTAAGTATCACACCACATTGCGAAATGATGACGAAATTCATTTAAAATTTTCATTGCGCAACACTTGCCGGTTCGTTTGAGCCTAAGTACGCCTCGATTGGTCGAGTTTGCGATGAGTTACGCGCGAAAATGAGGGTCATTGCGTAAGGATGACGTCATATTGCGTAAGGATAATGAAATTCATTCAAAATTTAATGGCGCTACACTTGCCGGTTCGTTTGAGCCTAAGTACGTCTCGATTGGTCGAGTTTGCGCTGAGTTACGCGCGAAAAACGAGTTATTGCCTAAGGATTACGTCATATTACGTAAGGATGATGAAATTCTTGTGAAAAGTGGAAGCGCACTTCATGACGAGTCGTTTGGTATGTTGCTCGCTGGAATCGGCTGAGTTCCCAGCGAAAAAGGCGCAAAAAACGGTGTAGGAGTGAATTTCGTCATATTGCATAATGATGACGAAATTTGTTTTTCAGACAATTTGTTTTTCCATGAGGAGTCCAATGGTCCCGGAGATAGACGCGCACGATCAGTTTGAGCCGAGTTATAGCGATTTTTCAAAAGCGTGACACACGTTACACACAGACAGACACACATACAGACAGACAGACAGACAGACACTAAGATATGTTGCTTCTCAAGTAACATGTCAGATTCCGAATGAGGGATGTTGTTACTTCTTAAACACCACGTGAAATGAAGAGAATATTTCTCCAATTATTAATCATGGGCCGATCACCAAAGAGATCATTCCAAACAGGAAGAGGTCTACGTGAAACATACCAGATTCCCGGCGAAGGAGGGAATTTCTTTTCAACGAAAAGTTTCTTCTCATAAATCATTCGGATCGGGCGAATTTCTAATGAAGGAAGAGACGGGGCCGTTCAAGAATTCATCCCCTATCTCACGCGGCTTTCGAAATGCGCACGCACACACTGAACTCGTTGGATATTCCACCCTCTCCCAAAGAATATCCCCTATCTTTCCCGGAATGATGGCTTTTCTCACGCCTACCGAACCTTGTCTAGCACTATCAGAATGTTCAGAAGTAAACCTAATGGATGAGGGCTGTCATAGCCTAATATTGGTGGAATTGCAGCCTATTTGATCTCTGTTTCACCATGCAACCCAACCCAATTCGACTAAACTAGTAGCTTCTTCCATAGTCTTAATCCATTCCGGGGATCTCTCCCTTCTAATCCCCTGACGTGTTCTCTCTCGTGATTCAGTCTCTTTCTCTCTCTCTCTCAGACATCCTTCTCTCGATTGGATCTTCTCATAATCACATTTCCTGTCAGCCTTTGGCTTCTCACAAGGGAATGGTAACTGGGCAGGTTAAAATTACTGAAAAAGACCCATTGGGTGCCGAAGGGGACCTAGAGGACAGTTGATTTCAGTTTTCAAAAAGTTCCCATATTTATTTTTATTCGAGATATTTAATTAATAAATTTACGTGCGATTTTGCTCGTGCGCGTCTCTCTGATACTTTGCCTAATCGAAGAGGAGAAGAGGCATGACCTCCGTGGCGCAGTAAGGAAGCGCGTCGCCTATCCTTTTGGACAGCCCGGTTCGATTCCCCTCCAATGCGTTATTGTTTTGCTCTTTTTTGTTATGACCAGGAGCTCATTTTTGGGATTGATTTTAATTCTAGAATGGCCAATATATTATCATACCGCATTCTTGTGATTCTGAATGTGCACAAAAATCAATGCTGCAGGTTCCTGCAATTTCCTACGGATGTAGCATGACCAATGTAGCACTTGATAATGCATTTATCGTCATCATAAACATCTGCAGCACAAATTTTGAACAATTAATCAAAAAAGGAGCTCCTAGTCATAACAAAAAAGAGCAAAAGAAGAATGCATTGGAGGGGAATCGAACCGGGCTGTCCAAAAGGATAGGCGAGGCGCTTCCCTACTGCGCCACGGAGGTCATGCCCCGGCTCCTCTTCGATTAAGCAAAGTATCAGAGAGACGCGCACGAGCAAAATCGCACGTAAATTTATTAATTAAATATCTCGAATAAAAATAAATATGGGAACTTTTTGAAAACTGAAATCAACTGTCCTCTAGGTCCCCTTCGGCACCCAATGGGTCTTTTTCAGTAATTTTAACCTGCCCAGTTACCATTCCCTTGTCAGTATACAAAACATGCTGGGAATGCACGCCATGTTAAAACGCCAGCCAGAATGGGCACTCCTTATTTCGTGCAGACCCGCCCTATTCTATCTACCATATGAGGCCGTTTGCGTAAGAATCGAACAAATCCGAACGACTCCGGCACAGCTCAAAAATGTTAACTCTCTGAAAATTTGCGATTCGGGGTTTTTGAGGGTGCTGATGACGATAGACATACTCATTTTGGCCATAGTCTCTTCGTTGGCTCCAGACGACGTCGCGTCGAAAATGATTTTTCGCCTCTATTTCGGTCCCCAGAAAAGTTAAATTTTCGATATTTCGGCTCCCGAGGCAGAATTTGATGGCGATCACTACTGTACACTTTATTTTTCATAAAATATTTCAATTATGTTGTAAACCGAAACTTTTTGCTAACTGCAGTGCTATAGCGGAGAGTAGTATAGAACGGACCGGAATGTCACGAGGATTCCAAATTTGTTTTCCGATTCAAAATCCAGCGTGCTGCATTCGGAATATCCAACTTATAGTGTACCTGACTTGTAAGTAAATCTTACCATCTTTCGCTTGTTTACTTCCTAACTCTTATCGATCGGAGTCTCCTTCTCTGGTTTCTCCCAACCACTGGATAACCATTACCTGAGCCACTGGCTAGGGTGCATCCAAACCAGTGGCTGAGGTAATGGTTATCCAGTGGATAGGGGTAATGGTTATCCAGTGGATAAGGTAATGGATATCCAGTGGATGGGGTTTTGGTTTTCCAGTGGATGGCGGAGTACGGTAGATGGGCATAACTAATCGATAAGTGTATGAGCTGTCGCCATACAGTAACCAAAGCACACGTGGTGAGACCACGAGTGGTTAGTCACATCCAAAATACGACCACTTTGGATCGTAGGTAGGGCAACACTCGAATCCGAGGCCGCCCGACGCGGGCTTCAAAAATAGACCTTATAGGCAAGGTGTGTGCTAGCGACGACGGGTAAGCACGGGGCGCTCTAATGGTTTACCAGTGGATGGAGTACTGGTTTTCCAGTGGATGGAATGCGAGTAGATATCCAGTGGATGTGGTAATGGGTTTCCAGTGGATAGCCCAAACTCCGCCCACTTTTACTGGCTTTCCAGTGGATGGGAAAAACCAGAGAATTCCCGAGGGAGGCGAGAGAGCATGGGGAATTGAGAGAGTGCAGAGGGGCAGAGAGTGAAGGGAAGAGACCAAGGTAGAGAGGCTCGGGTAGATCAGGAGATCGGAAGTCAGCAAGGGGAAAGATGGTAAGCTTTGCTTACAAGCTAGGTACACTATAAGTTGAATATTTCGAATGCAGCACGCTGGATTTTGAATCGGAAAACAGATTTGGAATCCTCGTGACATTCCGGTCAGATCTAAACTACTCTCCGCTATAGCACTGCAGTTAGCAAAAAGTTTCGGTTTACAACATAATAAAATTTTTTTATGAAAAATAAAGTGAACAGTAGTGATCGCCATCAAATTCTGCCAAGGGAGCCGGAATATCGAAAATTTAGCTTTACCGAGGACCGAAATAGAGGCTAAAAATCGTTTTCGACGCGACGTCGTCTGGAGCCAACGAAGAGAATATGACCAAAATGAGTATGTCTATCGTCATCAGCACCCTCAAAAACCCCGAATCGCAAATTTTCAGAGAGTTAACATTTTTGAGCTGTGCCAAGCCTTGTCTGATTCACTCGCAAACAGCCTCATATGCCTCTGGATAAAATATATGCCCATTTCGAATTCGTCCTCAGAAAGAATCGAAAAAGAGGCCGAAAAGGGCGAATATCGCATGAGTGCGCGCTAGAATATTCCAGTTTCGATCCCATTGTTCCCGATTTCCATGGGGCTGAATACTTGATCTTTAATCTTCCAATCAGACTACCGTAATCTGCACTTCCTATTCAGCCCCCGCCATTCATTTCCCATTCCGTCCTGTGCAGGATGTTGAAAGTTCTACGTCCGGATATTGCCAATCGGCTGGATTATTGAATGTTTCACCTCGTTTTTCTCAGTATTTTTCAGCCAGAAATGTCAGTGATAAGGCGAAACTTCGAAAATATTTATCCCTGAATCGGTATTCTCACCTTAAAGGTGCTGCTGCGTCTCTCGCCCATTCCCTCCATGGTTACGGTAGGCACCGTAATCGATGGGGGCACGACGGTAGAGGGAGGAAGGACGAGGGTCGGAGGAGGTTTCGATGGAGGCGAGGAGGTGGAGGAGGAGGGCACTGCAAGGAATACTGTATTCAGGATTCACGAAGTAATCCCAAGCAAAGCAGGAGATTATAGTGGAAGGGCAGGCGTAGTATGGTAAAGATCAGGATTTCCCCAGTGGAACTTCGGACTTGATCATGCTAAGTAAACTACAGACTGCTTCCCTAGAGGCAGGCTCGTATTCACAAACACCCCATTTTCGGGACGAGCGCACAGTATTTCTCAAAGATCTTTTGTCAGAGAGCCGTGAATTCCCCCCCCCCAAAGCCGGGTTTAGAGTCGGAACTGGGAAAAAGAATCAGTAAATCTCACAATGGAGTGCTGCTGCAGCATCGGCCTGTCGTTGGGCTGCTTGAGCTACGGCGAGGAAGTCCATTCCATCCATTGATGTGGATGAGAGGGAAGAGACACCCGAAGAGGAGGAAGATGAGGGACTGTCGTCGTCGACCTGCAATTGCATATTATTAATTATTTCACTAATTACCCGAATAAACAAGGCCTAGAACCGTGACAATGATAAAAGTTGCTTCCTCAAACAGTCGCGGTATGGCCGTGACGATTGCTCAAAAAAATATGAAGGATTCCGGCACAGAAAGGACGCCCCGAACTCATTATGAACCCGGACCTCGTAAAAACGAACTAGAATGTAGTGCATAATGAGTCGGGGCGCCCTCTAATACCCGATCCCTCCCTCTCATGAAAGTGGGCGGAGCCACAACACTCCTCGAAAGAGGGGCGTGGCCTCCCCCCGAAAGACAGAGTGGGGCCACGAGTCATAGACTAGAAAATGGCCCGAATAATGAAGAGGAGGCGGAATGGAAATGGGATATTGAGAGAGAGAGTCTTCATTCTTCTAAATGAAAGAGAGGGAAAGACAATAGGGGAAGGGTGCAGTGAAACCTTAGTTGAGTAACAGGGCTTAGGGGTCAAAGTTTGCCTCATCTCATTACGTTTTGTTTCGGAGAAAGGCTTGCAATTTTTCTGAGCTCAGGGTCTAGTTTGGATGATGATGAGACCAAGTCGGGTGCGCACATTAGAGAGAGAGAGTGTGGAAGGTGATGGAATTTAGGATGAGTCGAGATCTCTCATTCCGAGTATCGAAAGTGGAAGGGAGAGAAGAGACATGTGCAGAGAATTCATTGGATATTCAGAACTATGAGGGGGGAGAGAGGGAGAACTGGAATGGGGTTGGACTAGCAAACAAGTCAAGATGAATATTTTAAAGAAGGCGTCCCACGAACCGCGCGGGCGACTATGCAAAGTGAGGGATGAGAGGGACGCTCTCCTCATTCCGCACGCTCTCTCGCTCGTTGCCTGCGTTTCAGGGTCACTTGGAGCGCAGCCAACTGCTCATATCTCAGTTAAAACGAAAATTGAAAACATAGGAGTTTCGAAAGTGTTATCGGGTAGCCACGACCCACAAGCTCACATCGAGAACTCAGTTAGCCAGATATTCGTGGGACGCCTCCTTTAATATTCAACTGCCTATCTTTTACAATACCGATAGGAATCGTACGCGGAACGGTTGAATATTGAACGATTTTGTTGAGTTCATGAAACCAATTCGAACGCCCATCCCCCAATTTCACATGAAAAAGTGCCAGTTGGGTACCGTCAATGAGGAATTCGTGCTTTTCGAAATACACCAACGCTAATCGCCACCTTTGCCGTCTAGAATTATCCAAAACGATTTCCGGACCGAAAACAGACTTTTGATGCCCTATTTCACTTCGCGATCCTACCGTACCCCCTGACTACCATAGCGTACTGTAACCAGTCGCCTTCTAGCATGGTGTCTCTCACGTATTCACTGCCGAACAAAAGACGGTCGGGCCGCCATTTCAAAAGACTCGCGGGTGGGTATAATCAAGTGTGGTAAAAGGCTGCGAGCTCTGACTTATTCTGAAATCACCGAAAATGAATTGAATTCGCGATGGAAGTGCACCATTAGCTCATTTAGAAAGTGCTAGGATGAAGAGAAAGGAGAGGTCAGGGAGCAGTTGCGTCATGACTAGGTAACAAGTTTCCTAGCAGCGACACCTTATTTTCCCTCCCTCACCAGAGTAGAGACAAGATCAGGGGCAGGCTCGATTATCAAATCCCCGAGGAAATCATTATCATGTCATGCGAAATTAGCCCATTATCTAGTTAGTCAGCATATTATTCGATTCGAAAGAACAATACCCGGGGGAAAATAAATCGTTTTCGCTAAGGGCGAGCAGGGCTCAATGAGATCGAAATTCGAGCGTGATCGAATATCTCCTGAGAATATTCACAAAACTTCCGTGATGGTAAATGAAATGAAAACAATATCGTCGAAGGAAAATCATTCAAAGATCCTGAAGTATTATTTTAGGCGCACTTGAAACCTAACCAAACTAACTCCTTCACTGGCCCCTAAAATAGCAGCAACAAATTCACTATCGGTGATGAATGCAAATATGCGAGCTGGAATATGGGAGCGAAACGGGGAAGAAGAAGGAGGAAGGAAGGTGGAGGAGGGGATGGTGGATAGATAGGAGCGAGAGAGAGAGAGGAGGGAGAAAGGAGGATCGCATTCCATTTCCCCCTCCCTTCCCTCCTCCTTCATACGCCAGCCAACACCTTCTGAAGGAGGGAGTGGGAGGAGGGGAGGGGGATAGGGGAGGAAAGGGAGGCATAGAAGGAGGGGGATAGAGGGTGGAAGCAGACGCAAAAAACACTCAACGTAGGTTAGCGTGTGCGCCAAGAAAAGTGACGCAAGAATACGGTAGAGAGGGGGGCAATACCGTATTCACAAGGGTATGGGCCTGGATGAAGCCCTTTTGATCTAGAGCGGGAGTCGGAAAATAAACCCGCCCTGATCTGGCTCTTTGCGAAATGGATACGAATACGCAGTCAAATCGCTGCTCTGATTCGAGAAGCCGCGAAGTTAATCGACATGACCATACAGCTCAGAGGCATCATACAGATTGCGAGAGGGAGGAGGAAGGTTGGAACTAGGTATCGTATTCCTACAGTAATCGTAGGAACCTTCTGCAAACGTTGAATGTGCAATAGATACATGCTCTTCATAATCCCATGTTGTTGCATGTCTGCATGTCTGTCAACGAAACTGTGCCGTATTTTTAGGCACAGCTTAGCTGCCTTATGCAGTACCAAATCGTTACTGCTCGTGTACGCTTTCTAGATACCGTAAGAAGGTGCTAAATACCGCATGCTACCGTACCCCCCCCCCACCGTACCTTAGCGGGTCTCCTCAGTCGGAATGCGGCCCTTCGTGCAGCAGCTGCAGCCGAGTCTGCAGCAGTTGCAGCAGCTGCTCCCTCGACGACGGCGCCTTCGAAGGAGATGGCACGACGAGAGGAGGATGGATGATGGGGAGGAGGGGGAGGATGACCCGCGACTCCCTGAAATGGAACGATTTGATTATCGAATACTCCATTGAAAACTATCGAAAAGCTGCGTAAGAACTGCATGGGAAATATATGAATTTAATTGGACAAGGAAATCGTAATAACAACAGAAGTCACGACACAGACGGTGTGAAAGTGGTTTCGTTGAACCAAAGGAAAAGGAAGATTTAGAATGATGGTGGCTACCGTATCCCTATCACGCTCCGTATGCGGTTGACAGGGCCTTCGCTTGCGTAGGAGGAAGCGAATGGAATGAATGGGGTGGAAGGATGAATGAGAAGGAAGAGAAGGAGGAGAGGGAAGGAGATTGAGACGGTGAATGACAGATTCCTATCGTCTTTCTCTCGAAGATCCAGTCTAGTCGGGAAGCATAAATCAGACTGTCACCTCCCTCACTCTCATGGTTTGGTGCTCAAAACGAAACGAATATTCGGGAGAATGGTAAGTAAAAGTAAAGTTGCTTCCAATTTTACAGTTGTCATGAGACAACAACGCCTGAAGGTGTGCACAGGTAAGGCCAGGGATTTGGGAGAATAGACTTCCGCAAAATCTTGTCTGATCCTAAGCGCGAGAAAACGAAACTATAAACACATTACGACGAGGGGGGAAATTGGATGAATTCGCTTGGCTACACGAGGAATTCCAGAGACGTTCGGAGAGTCGGGGATGAATTTCGTTTACTTGAGAAAAATAAGCATGGAGGATATGCGTTTCTCCAGCAAGAAGACGTTCATTCATAAAACCACAATTCCTTGAATTCGCTTCACTAGTAATGACAGAATGAAGAATTATTGTGTTTCACTATTTCTTCAACAGTGATTGAGAGAGCATTGTCAGTAATAAGATGGAGAATCCGGTCAAAAATACCTCTTGATGGTTGAAAAATGCCTAAAAAGTGCTTACGTACCAGACCCGAATGCACTCCCCAAGTACGCCCGTTCCCCTTCCTCCTCCATCATCATCCTTCCTCTTCCTACGATGTTCTCATCTCTCAATGGACTCCTTCTTCTTCTTCGAATAACAACGTACAGTCAGTCCCCCTTCCTTCTCTTAGTCCCCAAATATTTGGCCCCTTTCAGTGCCTCGGTAGTTCTTTTCGTATGAGGCAAGAGGGCGTTTTCTCAGAACGAAAGAGAGAGAAATAGGGCGATACTGCATCGGAATACTGCCATTCATAACCCATCTGCGCCACTAGAAGACATGAGATGAGTTGGGCGGAAATGAGGGGAACGTCGGTGGTGTTTGGCCCCCAGACTACGACAGCATTGTAAGAAAAAGTCTGACATCAACAAGAGTTATCAAGAATGCGAACGAAGAGCGGGCATCAATCTTTTCTTCAAGAACTATCAACGCGCGTGAATCAAAGAACGAAAATGTATCCGCCTTTCTCGCTGTAAGCAACTGAGAAACAGCGTCGAACCTCCCACGATTTGTTTCTCACTCCACGCGCAAAAACGTGACTAATGATCTCGGGAGTAAAGTGCGGACTACAAATCGATGTTGATGCTGAAGAAAAAAAGGAGAAAACGAGGAGAAAAGGCGATAATGAAGAAGTAAATCGTTGAGACCAGATAGCGGTGATCCCTACATTCCAGTCACTGGCTCAAAACAAGGGATCCTCCCTCCTTCCCCTATTTCCCCTCCCTTTCCTCCCTCCTGTGATGTGAGAGGGTGGAACTCCCTCACTTCTCTTCTTTCTTCTTTCTTCTTCTTCTTCTCTTTTCGAGGTCCAATTTAGGCGAGGGTGGGAGGGGAAGAAGAAGAGGAAGGGAGAAGGAAGACCGAGTTGTGTGTGCAAAACAGACTGCGAATTCGAAGACGAAAATAGAATGGGGATAGAGAGGGATGAATCTCGGGTCGAAGTCTCACTCTTCGAATCAAATGTCTGCTCTCACGACTCTCGTAGAGAGTAACTTCATTAGACATGAGCTTAGTCTGTGAGAGACTCAACGGGCTTTCCCCAGAAACTCTCGTCATTTGCGATCTAATTCGCAGCAAATTTTATTGCAGTTCGCTCGTAATTGCGTGAAAATTGACTAGCGAGCGGTGCTCTGGCAAATAAATGAATAAGAAGAAGAAGAAGGCGAAAAGGTCTCGGAAACGGGTCTGACGGGTCTGAATAAGAGAGAAGAAGGAGGGGGAAGGGACCTTCCCTCCTCCCTCTCGTGACACGACTAAATGAGAAGATTCGAATTTGAATCCGATGGGACGAAGCAGGAAAAAGAGAGGGAAGGAGGGGATTCTAGATCGAGTTAGACCGACCGGCACCTAAATGACGGTCGATAGGAAATTACGGTCCCATGATTCACGCGGACTCTGTGGGAAATCGTTCATAATTACTGGCAATGAGGGATCAGGAACTGGGAAGAAATACAAGTTCCCATGGTCTAGAATGAATTAGACGAGGGAGTGGGCTGAAAACACATGCAGAATAGGAAATGAGCCGCCTGCTGTATTGATGAACTACCACCGCCCACCCGATGATGGAGAAAGAAATGTAGCCAGAGCTGTTTTAATTCCCCTAATTCTGACTACTCTATAGCTACTCCCACGGCCTTGGGATCACGTTGAGGAGTTTTTCAAACGTGTTTTTTCATTCGGACAGACCAAGTTGTAGCCCCCACACATTCTTGAGGATTTCTTTCATGGGAAAAATGAGTAACTAGCCCAGTCACTTGATTACGCGCGCCGAATCATAGCCGAGAATAGCGTAGAAATTGAGAGGAATGAACGAAAATGCAATTATTTTGCAGCAGCCAATTGCCCTTTATTTCGCTGGGAGGAAGAGCGCTATTGAATTCCGCACAGCGATGCGAATTAGCGAGAGCCGCCGTGAAATCCAGCGGAGCCGGAGAATCGACGACAGAGCCGGCTTCTAACACTGCAGCAGCTTATTCGGGCACAATCCGCACCACGCAGCTGACCGTGGCCGATCGCTCCGAAACCGTGTATACACAGCCATAAGCCGGCTCCGGCACCCTCAACGACATAAGCCGGCTCTGCAGATCAGCCCCAGAGCCGGCTTATAGGGGCTGGAACCATCATTGAGAGGCAATGGGCAGATGAAGTGAGAGCTGGATGAGAGGGCGGGTAGTCAAGCACAAAAACGACCCGGAACAGGCAAGGAGAGCCATCATCCGGAAAGTGGAACGGGGCCGGAAGTTAGCGGAACAGGGGGAAAACACGGATGCGAACGAATGACGGCATCAGGAAATACGGCGCATCTTCACACGCGCGAGTGAATTTCCCGAGGATACGAATTCTTAGTGTTCTCTCAACGTCACGAAACGCCGTCTACCATGATGATGATGATGATGATGATGATGGTATTAATAATGATGGTATGTCATCACTTGATAATCAAGGCCACGTCCGGTAGAAGGACAATGAGAGAACAGATGGAATGGGAATAAATAAAGGATGGAATGGAGTCACTGGCGTACTTCCCATCAGTGAAGTTCGAACTGGAGCCATACAGTACCAATGCAACAATGATGCGACGGAAACCCGAAAGACAAAAGGGGTCGGGCGACCCGCCTGAATTTCCATAATCCCCTTCCTCTCCCTCCACCTTCATCGCTAACACCTTCATACTCCCAACGCAATGAAATAGCAGACTGTGAGAATGGGGAAATCGTGTCTTCATTCCCTTTTTAATTCTTGTAAAGGAGAGATAAAGCGAATTCAAGATTTCTTAACAAAGGGATCACTGCAAGAAAAGCAAAGAAAGTTCCTAGATCTTCATCTAGCATTATCTTCATATTTTCCATCTCTCATCGATGGTCGTCCATCTACCGCCTTCTCCTTCTCCTTCTCATTATCACAATCTACGTCTGATGAGAAGGATAGGAAGGTAATAGATATCACATGGGAGGGTGATTAATGACGAAATACAGGGAGATGATAAATAACGAGCAAAAGTCGCAAGACCAACGCTTCGCTGTTTAGAGGATGGAATGCGTTTCATTAGAAGTAGAGAAGGGATACACATGTACTGCAATGATGATTCCAAGCGTGCAAGTCCGAAAATTATTGAGGAAACTGCTGAAGCTAAGAAGAAGTTTGGTTTTTAGAATCCTGCAGATCATTGGTAGATCAAAACGTCACCTAATACGCAATAAACAATTGCCTCCCTCTCTCCTTTTCTCTCTCTCTCTCATCGGAACATTTGCATAAATGGCTTACAAAAATGGCGGAAATAGAGGACGACGTCAATAGGAATCAATCATCAATCGTCTATTCATCCCCCCACCTTCAATTTATTCCCTCATTCATCGTCCTGTTTCCACCATGTTTTGACGTCTAGAACATTTCTAAGGAAAAATGAATGCGTCCAAGGATGAAAACAAAGTCACGAAATTTTCCCAGAAGAAGAAATGTTCATGGTGCAAGATAAAGGGCAGAAAGAGTAACAATGACGATAGAGAAGAGATCGTGAGCAAAACATGAAATTTGCTTATTTTCGCGCGAGAAAAGGAATGAAAAGGAGGGGATAGAAAGAGACGTGCAATGCGGGTTCAGAAGCAACGCTTGTTGCGAAAAGAGACGGAGAGGAAGGATAGAGGGGAAGTGGGGGAGAAAAAGAGGGAGGACTCAAGAGACTCCCCTCCCTCCTCCTTCCCTGCCTCCCTCTCTCATTCATTTCCATTGATCGTTCCCCTCCTCCTTCTCCTCCCTTCCCTCACTCACTTCTCACTATCACACACAGAAGAAACACAATGGGAAATGAGGAGGGGGTTCTTTCACATGCATATAGCCTCCCTTCCACCCTCCCTTTTCCCTCTCGTCCTCCTTCCCAGTCCTCCCTTTCCACCCACTCCTCTTCGTCTTCCCTTTCTCGTAGAATAGCGGAGTAATGCGAAGAGAATGAATCGAGTAATGGGCATATTTCAGTCTGGTGTCTAGTCGGAGAGACGTAGACGAAATAGGGATTGGACGATTTTTTAGGAGAAAGGTCCAGCAGACAACACTGGGTAACGAATAATACCCATTGCTTCTCGAATGCGCAAATCAGCATAGAAGGCGGTACGTAATCAATCTGGGAAGCCGTATCGCCCATGACCGGTGTTTACTCGGTCTCGGATCGAGCTTATATTCTATCGACGAGTCTAAGTCCTTCCAAATCCATCGAAAATCCCTTCTACGTTGCAGCAAATCAGTGGAATGAACGAATTTCATGATCCCGAACGACTGGCAAACTTCTGGACTGTCTTGATGAAGAATTCGTGGAATGAAGAGTCGGATCTTCACCATGACAGTCCTATTCATGACACCGTTTGATCTATTTGCTCGTATATTCTTCCCTACCGTCAACTCATGACTGGCAAATGAGCAACTCCCATGAAAGATCTCGTTGAGAATTCACGGGAAATACCGAGAGAGAACCATAACTGACGTAATGGATCTCCATTCCGAATGATCTAGTCTAAGAGAATTTCTTGATGAGTCTGAACGCTTTTTCGCGCGAAAAGTGATTAAATATGAGGAGAGGGGACGAGATGGAAGATAATGGAAAAGCTTTTGAGGGGAGGAAAATGACTGAGTAAAACAGACGACGACGCGTGAAAAGAGGCAATTAAATTATCCCTGAGAAATAGAGAAAGAGGGCTATGGGATAGTCTGCCTGTCCTTTCAGGGAGAAAAGAGGAAAGAAGCGAAGAAAATAAGCAATATCAGCGGGATAATTGTATGGTGAGTCAGAGCGCACTGGGAAAGACTGAAAACTACTGAGAGAGCATTGGAAATGAGCAAGAAGTCTTGAACAATGGACTCCTCTCTCGAGATTTCAAAGCCTCGAAAGAATGGGAGGGTGGACTACAAAAGTAGGGGGCTGAAGAAGGAGGAGAAGAAAGAAGGGAGGAAGGGAGGGGGGAGGGGAATTGAGGGTGGGAGAAGGAGGGAATCAACTCCCTCCTCTGCTGCAGTTAGTCAGAGAGGAATGAAGCGAAAAAATAACAGCTGATGAGATTGAGGAGAAGAGAGGGGTGGATTTATTGAGGGTACGAGAGGGGATCGTGACCTACTTTATGACCTTTGATCTTCAGGCAAATGAACTGAATGATACGCGAACACTAACTGATCAAGATGAAGTTTCGGAGCTAATGATATAGACAGTAGTTAAAAACAAGTTAATTCATCGTTAATCGGAATGTTAATCGGAATGAAGGATAAACTCGTAGATCCTTAGAAGCACCTCCTTCCTCCTTCTTGTTCCCTTTCCCCCAGGGGACACTCTCCCGGTTGTAACTTCCTGCCTCTCACTCGACCAAGTCGTCTCTTCACCTTCCATACTCTCTCGTCAGTCAGAGAGAGAGATCATTCAGAATGAAGAGATTGTCTCTGCAGCAAGGAAGTTATGCCCCCTCCTTCCCTCCTTCCGCTCAGATTGCGCCTTACACCTCCCCTGCTATTTACCAGATGTCTCTCGCGCAATCTCACACAGGACGACCTTTCGGATGCATCGTCAGCACCGCACCACGATGATCATAGATTAGGATTACGGTAGCTGAGTCAGACCGGGAAGTGGAGTGAGGGAGAGAAGGTGGTGCGTAAACAAGATATGAGTGGAACGTCAAGGCTTCTTCTTCTGTGGAGAGAAAGTCACTTCCAGATGGTCTGCGAGATACTGAATAAGTGAAGGGAACCATGCAAAATAGGGAAGTCATCCTGCATTCTATGCCGGAGAAAACGTGGAAATTCGCTATCCAATCAAACTGCAAAACTCAACACATTTGTATAAATATTTGCCTGAAAGTTAAAACTGAAGGTCAGAACAATGTGATCTGAAAAGGCGAACTTCTAAGGTACGGTAAAGATCAAATATCAATCGGCCAAAGATCAATATCTCTCTCTGCCCACCCTCACGGCCATCCGTCATCCTGGCACATTCCGATGGATCACAGCGTGGAGAGAGGAATACTCTCACGAAGTCACACACTCTCTCGCTTACTATGACAGAGAGATGAGAGGGTGATGCTGATGTTGATAGGTATTGGGGGTGGGAGATAAGTTGATTAGGTTATATCGATTTTTTTAAAAATATCAGGCATATCTGATCAGGCTGAAACATATCGCATTAGAGAGCAAAGTATTGCATTCTCCTACATTTCTACGAAAAACGTAATGTGTTTCAGTGATTCCCCAACTGATCTTTCGTAGGTGAGTAGGAATGTCAAGTGTCGTAGACATTTTTACCCATTGTCTCCCTGCTCCTCATTCCACAAGAAAATTTGGCAGCAGCACAAAACAAGGCACTGCAACGCATCAGGCTGAAAGATGTCGGGTAAGCGGGCAAGATGATTCATTACCTTGAGATTTTATCGGAAAATGGCCTAGCAGTGATATCCCGCAGGGCGCAAGTGCCTTGATTAACGGGATGACCTTTATCTACCTTTACCTATCGTCGGAAAACTGTGATTTTTTTTAAAATTTCAGTGTTTTCGAAAATGAAGTAAAGTTCTCTGAGGATGTGTCTGGAGACGATCATCAGTGTCAAGTGTCTCGTATTTTTACCCATTGTCAGTCCTCTCCACGCCTCATTCCACTAAAAATCGGCAACAGCAGCACAAAACAAGGCGCTGCTCATCTCAGATTACTGAGTGAGAGGAGGAGACAAGGGGAGGAAGAGGGATGGGATGGGGATAGAAGGGAGGGAGGGAGAAGGAGTGAGGAATGCAGATGCGAGTGCAAGGCACGGAGGGGTGATGAGGAATGCGTGATAAACGAAGAGGAATCTGGAGCTGATACGCTACCTCGGTAGATCTTGATTAGAACTGTACTTGTTGTTCAAGCATTTTCGTTGGGTTTCTTTGAAAGAGACAACAACAATCCACTCAATCCACAGTAGTGAGCAAGCTACAGTAGGTGTGGCCCACTGGGAGTGTATCCACTCTCTTCATCTTCCATACTCTCTCATCGGTCAGACAGCGAGAGAGAGCACGCGAACTGAAGAGGGTCAGAGTCTCTGACTCAGAGACCATCGACCGGTCCGCTGGGAGTATAAAAATGCGAGAAGCGGCATCCCAAAATAGTGGGAGTCTCGAGGGAATTCCGGATGGGGTTGAGGGAAGGGTTCGTACTGATGGAGTAGAAGAATGAATGGATTGTGACTGATCTATTTCTGGAACAAAGATGAAGGATCATTTGTTCTTCAACAAACTTCCAGAATCCACCGAATATGTTTCACCTCTATGTGAAATGTACAGTTTGCACTTTGGGTAAGTTGTCACCAGTCTTCGAGCAAGAATAAAAATTAATCGTTCACAGTCCGGTTCGAAGTTTAGAATTGTGAAATCTATCGTGCTCACAGCGGAAGGTACTCGAAGTGTTCGCCCTTATGTTGATTCTTCTTGACTGCATAATTTCTTTTGAATGTGAAGAATTTCCACAATTTTCATGTGTCTATCCATTCATATCCATGCAGTTGATCCTTCGAACGACTACCGTAATCAATCACATTCGTTGTGGAAGAGGGCGGGAGGGGAAATCCTGCGGGGGTGTGGCAATTCTTCCCTTTTGCCCCCCTCTTCCCACCCTCGATGAATGGGTCCCGGGAGGAAAATTAGACCGGAAAAAGGAGAGATGAGAAGAAACGAGCGGATAAGATGACCACTCCCGCTCTCTATTGAATAGAGACGGAAATAGATTGTCGTAGACGAGAATGGAAAGGATGTTTGAAGGGAAGTTCATTTTTGTTTGTTGAATCATGCGAACCTTCAGTTCAGCTGAACAGCAATGAATGCCTTCTACATGACATTCTCAGTATATTTTATAGTACGTGGAGCAATGAATCAATGGTGATGGAGGGAAGGAGTAGCTTTACAGTTTCAACAGTGATTCCCCCTTTTCCCTTCTTGTCACGGCATTTTCACTGCGATCACCATCAAATCGACATCCCACTCGTAGACAGTCAACAGTTCTTTAATTTTCGTATCAGGCAAGGTCAGCGACTGCTCACGATACACCAGAGTAGATACACCGTCTGTCTACTCTGTATCATGAATGCGGAACCTTTCAGCTCCACACAAATTAATCCATTTCGACGAGTTTTGAACCGTATCTATCCCAATCTTCTTGATATCACTGCTAAATCACGAATCGCTTCCTATTCTGCACTAATCATTGAAACGTGCAATCCAAAGCTATCGTTCAACCCGTATTTAGACCACTGATCTTCATCGACAGAATCTCTTCCGTTCCCATGCTCTCTCGTCTGCTAGAGAAAACGAGAGATCATGCGAATTGAAGAGACCGATCACCATGATCATCAGACTCTCTTCACTTCGCCTGATCTCTCTTCAGTCAGAGTGGGCGAGAGAGTATGGGAAAGGGAGAGAATTAGACGTCAATGGTCATCGTTGCTTGCTGTGTCCATTCTCATTAGGATCACATTAGAGGGCTGATGAGAAGTCTTACGATCTCCCGGTTACGATGTAGTCTCCGTCTCTTCGTTTCGCACACTCTCTCGTTGGTCAGAGACAATGAGAGAGTGTGTGAAATGAAGAGAGTCTGATCAGCGAAAAACTATCCTCATTATGCGAATGTATGTGAAAACAGGAGAGCCAAGAGATGCCAGAGGTACGAGAGAGTGTGCGAAATGAAGAGAGTGCGAATGAAAAATCGAGTAAGATCATTGACAAATTACTGAGTAGTGCGTAAATTGCGTTCCCCTTCTTCCTCTCTACCACACCCAACAATCTTCCTTATCGGCCGAGCACAAACTAACTGATGCTCACTCGATCGGAACGATAATAGGAACAACTCCGTCTAACTCTCTCATTTCCCCGCACTCTCTCGCTCTGTCTGACCAGATGAAATAGAAGAAAGACAAGACCGCAATGAGATCAGTTGCTAATGCGCGAGAGGATACGGTAAAAAGTCGGTTGGTGATTCAGGAATATTGGCTACCGTACTCACATCTTCCTCCGAGCGTGTTTGCCGGCCGACGAATTGGGAACGGCGCCGTCGTGTGCTCTTCGGAGCCTCCTCTTCGAGGATTTCAGCCAGACGGAGCATGGGAGATACGGTGGGTCTGGAAGTATTGATTAATGATCATTTTATCCTTCGGGCTTCACTCGAACTCTTGCTGTACATATTTGTACATTTGTTCATTTTTTGTAGCAGTAGTGCCCTCTTCGGTCAAAGTGCGTGTGGGGGTGTAGACAGAGGAATTTGACGAGTGATTTTCATTACAGTACCCACCTTGATCTCTCTCTGTCTCGAGAGTGGGGTCGATCAATCAATCTGATGATTGATTACCATCGACCGAGGGGATACGGTATGCAATCGATTCCGACGAGGGAATCTGAAGGATACGGTAGACAGTTATCACGAACTGAGCACACAGCACAATTGACGATCGTTGAGTGTAAGCAGTTTACGAGAAGGGGGTGTAGCATTTTGGTGCAGTCGGTTCGTGATTGATCTTTCTAAGATAAATAAAAAGGGACAATCGAAAAGAGATCTAGCAAGTCGGATCTTTCTCAAATCTTTGTTGTGAAACATATCTGATAAATTCTCGAAATTCGAGCGAAACAGCGTTAGAGAGACTAGAATGCATTGAAGAAAGTGTTCAAACATTGAAAGAAAAATTGAACACGCGGAAATGAATCACAAGAAGAGAAAAAACAGTGAGTAAGGGCGTAATCGGAATGAATCAACGGCGATCTTTTCCCGGTCAATCGAGTTCATTTTCCATGTGGAACTATAGTGAAAATATTGGAAAACATCACAAACTCAAGAACAGATGAACAATATTTTTGCGTGAAACTTCATGTTATGCGAAATATTCTAAATTCTCGTGTGTCGCTCAGAGACCAAGAAAACATTGTGAAGATGAACTTAAAGATTGAGCAAATGGACAGAAATGACGAGGTGGATTTTGAACTATCGATGGGGTTAGCCAGTTTTTGAGCGAGATGTTGGACGTTCAAAGAAACAGGAGGCAGATCAAATTGGACACAAATCAGTCCCCAAATGGACATTGTGAAACGTAACTGATCGCTGGCTTCAAAAAATTGAGATGGTCAATCAGAGCGCGCATTCCTTCAGCGGTTGTGCTATTAGCCGATGAGAGACGTATTTCGAACTGATTGAGTAGAAAGAGGAAAGGAAGGAAGCGCGAGAGCGGTAGAAGTGTGAAAAAGTCCAAAAGGGGAACACCCTAACAAATGAGAAGGGAATGAGAGGGAGGAATGAGAGGGTGGATGATGGTAATCATTCATTGTCATGCGCCACTTCACTATCTCTAACTAACCAATAAACGCCTGGAATCGCACCTCGATAATCAATAATAATTAGAATGAGGTTCTCCTCTCCGATACGAATCGTTCTTCTCTTCCTTTCCAACTCGTCCTAAACACTTAGTCACCAACCGAAAGGAGAGAACCCCCTACCACCCTCTCACACTCTCCTCTCTTGAGCGAACAAACTCCTGATTTCATTGCTCGATAAGCGATCGATTACCGTAGTCTACCGTAGGCGCGTGCGTGTTCCAGTCGAGAGACAAATACTTGACGACTAAGGGGGTTACGAGAACATAAAGTGGAGGGCAATCAACCTCGTGAGTTCAATGCCCAGTCGATTAGGAATGGAGGAGAGGGGGGGGGGGAGTGTTCTACTCCCACTCCTCCTCCTCCTCCTCCATCAATGATCCCCTATCGAACCCTTGTCGATCCATGACGTCATCTTCTATCGTATTTCACTAATTTGTTCGACGGAACATCACCACCACCATCTGATTTCTTCCCCTGTCAACAACGACTAATCGAGAATAGAAAAGAGAGACAAAATTATTCGAAACAGGAATACACTTTTATCGATATTTCACACTAGAAGAGTTGCATGAAACACACCTCATTATACACAGAAAAGACGTACAATAGAAATAATAAAATATGGAATATACTCTCGAGGATAATCTTAGCACGGGGCTTATGAACAAATGTAACTTTGCGGGTCCTTCCGGGTTACGGTAGTGCAGGGGGTACTGTAATAGGTGGGTTGGTTAGCCGGGAGTAGTGGGTACGGTATTATCGATTGAATGTGTGAGTAAGGTCGAGTGGCGTTTAATCGATAACTTAGCTTTGATCTACCGCAACGATTTTTGCTGGGAGTGAGGACATGAATCACAGTAACTATTGGAACAGAAGAGTATAGGAAGTACAACAAACTTGCAAGCACGCTCATTTACACTGTACAAATCGATGTCTATCAGGAGGACAGGCTATTCACAAGCAACGGATCAATAGATGGGGATTACTGTAGGGTGGCGTGGTGAGGGAGGGAGGGAGTACGGTAGTCAGGGAGTTAATGGAAAGAGAAGTAGATGGTGAGTCCAATGATGAGAAGGAGTACGCACAGGAATACGAACAGCATCAATTTCTTCTTGCGAGCAGCATTGTTGTAGTAGACTGCCTGCTGTAGTTGAGTCGCACCCTGAATGGAAAATCCATTATTGATTGGCATACGGTCTTCTTAAATCGCAAAATAGTGTACGAGCAAAATTCAATCCGGTTCGTTTTATGTTTCACAGTTCGCTTATCCACTGGGGCAACCTGTATCTTCAATATAAGCAATGTCACTTCTAACGACAATAATAGAACTATCGTACCCCAAATCAATCAATAAAGCAGATATAGTACCTGCTCCACTCTGATCTGTGCCTGGTCCACGTTCTCCTCGATCGACTCCACCATTTCGCCCTGATTACCAATTTATTTTATTATTTATATATTTATTATTGAAGCGTCATCCTCGTTCGAACTAGAATCTACCAAACACTGTCCCTCTCATACACCGAGTCGATCCTAAAATCACCATGTGCGTTCATATTCACAAGGTTAGGAAATCCAAAAAAGTCAAAGTTAGTATTAATTTATAATGTAACACGATAAAATTACAAGCACTGGTTCACTAGCTCTCTCATACTATCTATTGTGCATAAACTCGCCTTGTCCACTACAAGATTAATAATGAATATTTTCGTTGGCTAAAGAATTCTCATCTAATTGAGAAAGATGCGCTTCCTCTATTTCGTATCTATTATTGAGCACGAAATCACCTAGTCTCACATTGCATCAATTTCGCCCTCCCTCCCTCCCCAATCGATACCTCCCTCCTTCCCTACTGTATACCTGATCATGGACGATCCTCGCGAGATCCGTGAAGATCGTCTGCACGTCGGCAATGTCTCGCTCCAGCTCTTGCAGCGCCTGTATTAGTATTTTGCTTAATTGTTGTTTGTGTAGGAAGGGAAGGATACATCACATTTAAGCATTCGCACTCAGATAAACAACAAGGCTGAATCGCGAGCCTCACAGGTCCCGTGCATTGACGCGACATTTTTTTTTCTCGATTTGGTAACTAGTGTGACAACCCAAAAATCCTACGTAGCTCAGGAGGCACCCCGTGCATTCATGCTGCACGCTACATTCTCATCACCGGAAATTCGAAAATTCTTTGATTTCTCACAACATTGAAGTCAATTAATAAATCAGTAATTCATTGCTCACCTCAGTTCTCTCCTTGATCTCTCTCACATTCGCTTGCTGCTGTCGTTGCAGTTGAGTTTGACGTTGCGCGTCGAAAGAGGCCGCCTCGGCTCTGAATCGAGAGATTTCAGTTATGGAAAGGGGTGATCTGGTGAAGAAAGGCCAGGATAATCTGGAACTGTTATTTTAGGAAAGTTGGGCTAGGACAGAAGATAAAACCCCTTGAAGTAAAATAAGTTCGGATTAATGGGGACGATTATGTTTTTTTTATCGCGATGTATTTCTACTATGATCGCTGTCCGAGAACACTTCAAATAACGTACCATTGGTGAAACAACACTTCCCCTATCACCAATTCACCTAACTCAAATTCCTAAATTAGCAGAAGTTTCTATCTACAATATTCCCTCATTAATTCTCACCTTCTCATTGCCTCTTCCTCCTCCTGCTCCTGCGTGTAGCGAACCTGAAGATAGATGCATTAAGCTAGAAGAATTTTAAATTGGGCAACTCGACAGACTAATGCTTCCAATTCATCATTAAAGTTCGTATGAAACACCTGTGCGATACCTGACGTGGTTTTACCCAAAAAAAAATGCTTCTAACAGAACCCTTTAACTTTCCAAATACGAACCATCACATTCGTGATTCAGCACACTAATAACCCCGGATTGATTTGTTCAGTCTTGATTCTTGATTCTGGTTTTGTCCAATACACAATATCACGGAGCTTCCCAAGCCCATAATGAACTGGTACTGACCCTCTTCATGCCTTCCTTCTGTGCTCTCTCAGCACTCCTCTGTGCTGCCTGGAGTCGATTGAGTATCTGCATGAACTCGTCCGATAGACGATCACGTTGCACCCGGATGCTGCGCTGAAATACAAGAGAATTTATATATCAATTGGCATCATTCAGTTTAGCTCATTTTTTGCTTTCAATATAACTTGTTTTCATTTGTATTCATTTTCAAATAATTAACCAAGACTGATGAAGATCGTCACGTCTCGTAACGTAGGTAAGGGTTACATTCCACTAGAGTCCCTACCGGACAAACATAGAAGTCTGCTCAACTATTTTCACAATTTCACAAACAAACCTCACTTTAAATGAGCTCCTTAATCAATAGAGTCCCTGATCTAAAATTCTTGCCTCAGTTTTCTTCATCTTTCCCAATTTTTCCTAATTGTAAGCGAATTACTGATTATTACTAATGAGGGGAGATATTTCTTGAGAGGACATACAATATGAACGTACTCCCACGGGACAACCTACCACTTGTTAGTAACATCCCAAGTACGTCTTTCGGTTCCTTACATTAGTCATTCTACTTTGATAAGAATAATGGACATATAAATGAATCAATAAACATAAAATAATTTTCATAATTTTCACTTACGAATTCTCGTTTCACTTCATCTATAACCCAAGTTTCGTTTTTTTCTGACTCGGTTAGAAGCGCCATTCTTGCCGCACGATAAATTTCACCCTTAAATTTTTCTGATATTTTTGCACGATCAAATAGCCCTCCTCGATCATACGCGTTTCACTTGAGCTATTTCGATAAGAAAGTTTTACCAGTGATGTAAGCATCGATACCATGATGAGTAAGCATCGTGCAACAACAAATATCGACATTTTAATTACTTAAATATTTAAATAATTAAAATAAACCCACATCAGTATTGGCGATCTGAACCAGCTGCTGCATCTGTCTGTTCGTGTCCTTCGCCAGTTTATTCGCATCGTTTGCGAGCTGAGGAAATTATTATCAGTATTTAGTTTAATTTTTTTTTCATTAATTGTTGTCGGAGAAAATAAGAGAATAGCCAGAATGTTGATAAATCACGAATCGAATGAATCACGTTGCACAATGTTTTTGAAATGCGTCGACATTTACTAGTCACATCTACGTTTCGGATAGGCTTTGAATTGTATTGATCAGATTGTTTTGATCATTTTGACATCCACATCCTCAACTTGAAAAAATAGATAATATTCTCATACATCATTGAAGTGCTCCCTCGTCCTTTCTCCATCATCTCCTCCCAGTCGCTGTGCCCAATTCTCGATGTCACGCACTGCAAAGGAGGACAATTGACTCTTTTTTTTCGGTTATTACTTTCGATTGCCAATCGAATCTCTTTTTTTATACCTCGAACTGCATTAAAGCATCGGAACTGAAGAGAACCAAATCGCTCAAAAACATTTCGATGTTACGGCCATATCGATTCCACTTGCTTCAAAAAGATTCACCGCCGTCACCATAACATATATGACGCATCCGAAAAAAAAGCGAAAAGCGGAACGAGAATGTCAATGCTTCGACAGTGAATACTAACGTGTTTTAAACACCATTTCGGGTGTTTATGCGGTCAAATCGATTCAAATTTCATAATGGAATTTGGCAGATAAGTATGTCGAAAGAGGTCGTTACCTTGCCCGCTCAGCTTCTGTATGCTCGTCCGAACGGAAGCGACGATCGCGTCCGCGTTGTTTTCCCGATCGAAATCCATGGCGCTGCAAGGACCACGTCATGGACTATTCAATGTAAACAATGACCAGAAATGATCGATACCACGCAATCAGAGGTAAATACAGACAATGACCATTTTTATTGCAATGGAATCCGTTTCAACGTCAGTACATGAAAGAACGCTCAATTAACCCCTCTGGGACAGCTCGATAAAGTCGATGACTAATAACAAAACCTGGGAAACGTGTAGTAGTTTCGACGGAGTTTAGACGACTTGGAAGCGGAACTTTCTTCACCCTCACTCATATGAAAGGCGTGACTATGGCGGGACGCCGAATGAGAGACTATGGCGATATCGCTATCAATCCCTTCCCTCGGTTAGTTGTGAACCTTCCTCAGATAAGGTTAGCGTGGGACAGAGTGCAAGAATCGATTGGGATTGTGAATAAACGGGTAGTACAATGGGGTGAGACAAGAGAGAACACCGACTATCCTTATCAATACTGAGTGATTACACGAGAGAGAAAGAACAGCTGAAGGACAAGGGAAAGCACGAGTGAATGAGCGATAGATCAAGTGAAAGTGAGAGAGCACCAGGCGACGCGAGAAAAGAGTGTGCCAAGCTAGACGAGATTTCAACACCTCGCATCATACCGTAATCACACCACGACTCTTCCCATTTCTCGATTCCATACCGTAACCTAATCTTTTTTTATTGATTTTTAAAATTTAAAAATAGTAAATTCTTCATCTTCGTCATTCAAAATGGAAGGAAATAATATCGCCGCCTTAATCTCTCAACAATTTTGCGAGAAATATGTGAATTCACGTGTGATCACTCTCCTTCGCATTCAAAATAGGATTGTCTTTCTGCACGTAAACTTTATTTCGTAATTCTCGCAACAGATTGTACAACATTCGTGTAAAATATCAATGAGGATACAATCGATGAGACAATAAATGATACGGTATTACGGCAACACCAATGTACCCGTTTAAGAGAGACCAAATGGGAAATGTAAGAGGAAAACCGAATTTTAAGCACAACGGGTACACTGATAAATAATGAGACCACTATGAAGATCATGGGGTTTAGTGGGAGTGCTCTACAACAATACTAGAAGGGCGGAAGAGGGGGGGGGGGGGTAGATAAAACAAATCGATACGCATAGTGGCGATGGGAAGGTCTACCGTACTACTTGATAAGGAAAGGGACAGGGGATCAGGCAAATCAATATGGTTGGGGTACAAGTTACAGTAACCGGAGACCGGGGACATTGACAGTAAAACAATAGCAGACATTATGGGGGTCAAATCAAGAGATAAAAATTGTGTGGATAGGCAGGTTACTACTTGATAAAGGAAATTGAGGTGAGGCATTTAGACAAATCAATAAAGTTTACCGTATACTACTAGAGGGGCAGTGGGAGAGGGAGGGATGAAACTAAAGAATAATCACAGATGGGTGGAGGCTACCGTACTCCTTCTTCGCTCTTCCGTGCGGGACCTCTCAATGCTCGAGTTGATGCTCCAATTCAGCTGCCATATCATCCATTTCATCGTCCTCATCTTCATTCTCCTCGTCAACATCTCCGTAGCTGAGAAAGAGAATTCAGATGTGATGGACTTTTTCTATTTCCCATGATCTCTCGCAATTTCTCACAAGTTTTAACGATTCTCAAAAAAAGAATAGAGGAAGAAGATGCATAGCCTCGAGTTCAGATGTAAAAAAGTATAATGTGGTTGCTAAACGAACAAATTCAATGATCATTGTTACTGCAACTGTTACAACTCTCCGAACTAGACCAACCAGTGAAACATGCAATAATCTGGCAGTATTTTTTCGTCATTTCAATCAGTATTCACTCACTCCTGTTCAGCATTATCCACATCGTCATCATCATCTCCCTTCTCCTCCTCTTTCTCGTCATCCTCTCTTCTCTCACTTCTCTTCGATCTCTTACTGCTTGGGCCTCCGAAGAGATCATCATCTGAACGAGTGAATTGATTTACGTGATTTTAGGAAATAATAATCAACCTTGTACATTTTAAATACATGTAAAGAATTGATGTGATCCAATACAACTAAGGTCAATCAAATAAGATCTCATATGGCTACATATCATAGACCACTGCAACTAAGATTCCACAGCCAAATGTGTAATTGATGAATTTCACCTGTCATCAACAAACGCTAAATTTTTTCACTCAATTTGAATAGTATTTATATATATATTTCCCACTTCCCTCAGTCATATCACAACTACCCGTATCCCTCCGCACTTAGCTCCTTTATGAAACCCCAATCCTCCCCTCTCTCCCGTGTATCCTCTATCGAGTGCCTCAGGGCACAACTTCCTCTTCACTCTGCTCTCATCGATCTTCGGACGAGCAACTTCGGGAGCACGCACGCGGGAGTCGTCAGATTTCCATGCGGGCTGAGGTTAGAGATCAAAGATCAAATAGAATTAGAGAAGCACAGAATCAATTTCGATTTTTTGTTTTTTATACACAACAGAATGGCATATTTTCAAGTACATCACCTGGTGATTCGTTGCTGCTCAAATATGCCAAAACCCTCGAGGCTCTGATTCGATAGTTCTTCCATCGTATCTTTGAAAATAAACAATAGCTCACTTCTCCATCATCCTCATCGTCCTCATCTTCGTCACTCTCCTCCTCATCCTCATCCGATAGAGAATCCACCTAAACAGAGATCAAAGATCAATTTGAAGCTCATTATATGATCGGCAGCTTGCACCGTTCTAGTTTCATATATTCCTTATAATTCCATAAATTCATTCGAATAATAGTAATAGAGAAAAGCGAAACGCTCAAAAGAATAATTTACAAAGAACCCGGGGAGCACATGTTTTATAGCGACCTCAATATCACACAATTTCGCTAAAATTGATGTTATGATTCTCTCATAGATTCTACAAATACAAACACACCTCATTGGCCATATCCGAGAGGAGTTCTTTGCCCATAGTCGGTAGATCGGCCAGTCCGGAGACATTGCCCGCTCCTGACAAGAAATATTGGATTACGGTAGTTGAATTAATCGATATTCACCTGCTCAATAGAGTTACCGTAGCCCAGGATAGAAATATGACTATAGTAGTCTGCTATCGAAATCTCGTACTACAGTAATCTCAATCGTGCTACCGTACCTCCGATGGGGCTGACAGACTTCTCAGTGAGAATGAACGGCTGCTCGGGTGCCTGCAAGAGAGCATTTTTTGAAATAGTAAATAAAAAATATGAGATATGGGCAACTCGGTTATTGGTTGCACGAACATGATTTGCCTGCCATGGTCAGATCGAACTATAGAGATCAAAGATCAAACCTTCTCCCACAATTCCATGCATGCGTAAATCCAATGGGGAGTGACAATGGGCACACCAAGACGACGAGCATCGAATACTTTCCTGGAATGGGGGAGGGAATTATGAAGCCATCAATTGTAACTCATTTCATTCATGTTTCACCCTCACTAAATATTCCCATCAATACCCTCATCGATAGTATAGCCTTCTTTTCAAACAACTAAAAAATGTAATTCACAGCTTTCCGGTAACTAGTTCCAAAAATTGGCAATGTCCATTACTGTTTCATTCTCACCAAATATTCACATCAATACCCCCATCGATAGTGCAGTTTCAGGATAAACATAACTCAATCAACTCACGTGGTTCCCCATCTGGCAGCAACGACGTGGGTGGTCTGCTCATCCACTCTTTCCTCCACTCTCGCACCGAATTTCGTCGCGATACGGTACACATCCGATCGTTTCGGATCAGTACCCACCGGGATCAGACCTGAAAAGGGAGATACTTATATGGATTCATGAATCAATTCGATCTGGTGTGAGAGTAGTAAATTCTCGTTTTACTAAACTCCATGACCACTTTGACCTTCACCACAAAATCATTGTTATTGTAGTCCTATGTATGTATTTCACCCTCTACAGTATCCGTTCCCACTCACCAGATAGCACGAGTACGCATCCCTTGAGTGACTGCTCGCGTAGGCAGCTGATAATCACCTGTGAGAGGCGTGTTTCAGTGAGATCATGAGTTTATATTCAAGCAGATTCTCTCAATTCTGTTAGCTCCGACGGTTGAAAAACAACATATTCATACATTATTTTTCAATCAATAATCATATTCTACAGTATACCTTGAGATCTCTGATGTTGCCCGTGTCGTCGTAGTGGTTGTAGAATTGCTCGTGAACCTTCTTCAGCACCTGAGAATGATGTTTCATTAGAATTCGCACAGTTCGGTCCATGTTTCATCATCCGCATTTTACACCACTATTTCTCGCAACAGCAATGTGTGATGGAACTTGATCTCAAGCAACTTATCCAACCCATTTCATTGTAAGGGCTGACATTATATTCCTCCACTATCGTAACCCCCCACACCCCCTTCCCCTACCGTACCCTTTCAACATGAACGAGTGTCTCATCAGTCTCTTCAGGTAGATTATCCACTTTCTCCGTCTCTCCCTCTGTCGGAGGCGCATCTGATGATCTGAAAATGAACACAATAATACCAGCTAAATAAATTGATATGTTGTTATTCTAAGCGATAGACGCTTCAAGACTATCGATGGATAATGCACACGCTGCCTATTGACAACGCTTAGAAACATCAATCATCGTTGTAACGCTAATCCAATAATAAGTGTATAATCATTGAAAACTACATTAAATACCGAAATCTTCAAACACAAATCCTCCTAATGTAAGTAAAAAAAATATACACATTCTGACCTCTCGGCTGCTCCTGGCGGCGCATTGATATCGTCCACTTCACGGAAGTACTTGTACGGACGAAGCTGCAAGATCAAATGATCGATAAGCTAATATACCTAGCTTGAGGTACCGTACTAACCAATAAATAAATCATTAATCATTCTATGTTCATTGGACAATACCAAACAAGCCAAATTACCCCTTACAAGGGAATGGTAACTGGGCAGGTTAAAATTACTGAAAAAGACCCATTGGGTGCCGAAGGGGACCTAGAGGACAGTTGATTTCAGTTTTCAAAAAGTTCCCATATTTATTTTTATTCGAGATATTTAATTAATAAATTTACGTGCGATTTTGCTCGTGCGCGTCTCTCTGATACTTTGCTTAATCGAAGAGGAGCCGGGGCATGACCTCCGTGGCGCAGTAGGGAAGCGCCTCGCCTATCCTTTTGGACAGCCCGGTTCGATTCCCCTCCAATGCATTCTTCTTTTGCTCTTTTTTGTTATGACTAGGAGCTCCTTTTTTGATTAATTGTTCAAAATTTGTGCTGCAGATGTTTATGATGACGATAAATGCATTATCAAGTGCTACATTGGTCATGCTACATCCGTAGGAAATTGCAGGAACCTGCAGCATTGATTTTTGTGCACATTCAGAATCACAAGAATGCGGTATGATAATATATTGGCCATTCTAGAATTAAAATCAATCCCAAAAATGAGCTCCTGGTCATAACAAAAAAGAGCAAAACAATAACGCATTGGAGGGGAATCGAACCGGGCTGTCCAAAAGGATAGGCGACGCGCTTCCTTACTGCGCCACGGAGGTCATGCCTCTTCTCCTCTTCGATTAGGCAAAGTATCAGAGAGACGCGCACGAGCAAAATCGCACGTAAATTTATTAATTAAATATCTCGAATAAAAATAAATATGGGAACTTTTTGAAAACTGAAATCAACTGTCCTCTAGGTCCCCTTCGGCACCCAATGGGTCTTTTTCAGTAATTTTAACCTGCCCAGTTACCATTCCCTTGTTAGTGTCACAACCGAAACCGCCTTGTCCAATTATTCAATTCGTGTTAGATTCACCCATCACTACTACGTTTCGCCCACTCTTTAATGTGGCTGCTGCATCACAATTTCAGTTCGAGCAACTTACATCTCTCTCAAAATCCCCTTACATCAAAAAAGGATACTCACCAGCACCCATCACTACTACGTTTCATCTCCTCCTCAATATCCCCATCAATCATTCTCCTCAGTATCATGTTGAGATTATGCATGCACAAACACAACATACCTGTACGAGTCTATCAGCGAATTTCCACACATCCGCTCGATCATCGATGATCGCCACCATCTCCGCTCCTGCTGGGAATAGCGCCTGAATGGAACTTGACTTATCTTAACGATACATTCCGGACAAAATTAAAATTTGCATATCTATACATCTTTGCTAGTGATGCCCAACCAATAAGGCAAAACAAATCATTAACAAATTAAGTGTAAAAAGGGGGCTCTCTCCATTTCTGGCACCCCTAGTCGATCATGCAAAGCGATAAGATCAAATGGAGATCGTCTGACATCAAATCTCATCCTCACTTACCGCGAGATTCTCCGTCTTGTGCAATTGCGATTTCGATTCGTCTCTAGAGAGAATTCGATCGAGGAAGATCTTCTTAGTCGGATCGATGATCTGAAATTTATCGATGTACTATGAAACTAAGTTGTATTATTTTCTTCGGAACCAAAGTCAAATCAAAATGAGTAACAAACATGATATAATAGGGAATAGCCAAAACATAAATCTACACGGGAACATGCAAACTAAACTTGAGAAAGAGCAATTTGAGAACACCAGTAAACAAAGTATTTGTAAACTCGTCCCCTCACCTCGGCAATCTTGTGTGCGTACTGTCTCTGGCCGAATGTGATTATGTGCATCTCGAACATTGGCGCGAGATTCTGCAAAGATTCACCAAATTTGAGAGTTGATTTATTTGTTTTACTCAATCGACAGTGAAAAATTATTATTGAAACCAGGTACACTCCTGATATCGTGTAGATGTGAAACACGCACTCAGAAGGAACATTTTCCCTGCTATTTTTGATATTTGTTAGGTAAAAGAAACGCGAAACGCATCAAATGGGCCTGCTCCATTCCTGCTATACTATACCCGCGAAACACACGCGCAAAAGAATTTTCAGCCAGATCAACTCTATTTTTTCCCGAGTATATGAGAACATTATCGAAGGCGTGTGTTCCACAATAACTATACCATGCTTATGAAACACTAATACTCCATCTTCTCGGCAAATCCATTTCAACTCTGCGAATCCTACATATTTATCCAAGATGTAATTCGAAACAAAATTTTTAAAAAATCTCACCTCGAAGAATGCGCGAGTGTGCGGTCGCAGTTTCGTCCAGTGGTGGCTACCGTACAATTGGAAGTGAGTGATGTCCGGATGCTGGAATAGGAGGAATTTGTTTCAGAATTGCAGGAAATATCAGACACCCGAACAAACCCACGACTATCATTGAAACGTGAAACACATGAGCTCAGGGTCTGTTTCGATCGACAATTTCACATTTTCGAATTCAGGGTCAGTTCAGTGGCTCAGCAAGGTGACTACCGTAACCCCTATAAGCATCGAAAGTTACCGTACCTTGGCGGGATCGAAAGTGGGTGGTCGATTTGTGGTGTGGATGACTGTCTGATCGAGATCGACGAGTAGCACGAGTTTCCTCTGTTCGATACACGCCTTCTTCGCTTTCTCACCGTCCGCAATGGCAATCTGAACGAGAGGAGTAATCGATTGGATGAGGATACTGTAGGAGTACGGTATCTATCGAGTGGACTGTTTCCTGTTTCCTGTTGATTGTCGTACATAACTAGCCTACCTATTGTATGTTTTAAAACTACAACTAAATGTATCGCATTCAATCGTTATATCGTCACTCTTCCCTTCCAGAAAGCTTCTTTTTTCCACTGACACAAACCTCATCGCTGACGAGCAATTCAGGCAGGGAGTGGTTCATGGGGACGGATGCCATCGCTGTCGTCTTCCTCTCGCCAGGACGACCATCCTTCCTCAACGATGAACAATTAGGATCAATATCAAGTGATATATAAATGTGGCATTCCGAAAATATCGCATGTTCAACCACCCGCTTTTTAGGTTTCTTCCTGCTCTCAATACCCTCGACATTAGCTACATCTCAATTCCGAGCAAACAGATAGTAAACATTATATCCAATAACTTTAATTCTCCCATCCTACCGTACCCCCCCCCCCTCACTTACTCTCTTAGATTCTCTCCACAGGCAGCACACATATCCTTCATCACCGTATGATGATTGCACTCGGAGAGAGTGCAGAGGGGCGCGCCCGATTCGAGACGATCGTTCCGTTTCGTCTGAATGATTACGGTAGATTACGGTAATCGCACAAGGATATCGAATTTCTTCCAAGGCCACTTCTCGTTTCACAATTTTGTCAAAAGAACAAGTAGCGATGAAATTGCAATCAATCGCTATCTTGCCTGTTTTAGCAATCACCTATCCATCAATAAATATATCGTACCCCGGGTTTGTAGTTGACGATTCCCTGTGCGGGTGCTCTCATCTTGAGGGGCGGCGACTTGGGATCGGCACCCTCGGGGCGGTACTCGATGATCACCTGTGAAGAGATGGTGTGAGAATACAATGGGGACACTGGGGATTCGCGTTTCAGAAGGCAGGCTTATCTGGTGGTTTCGTTAATCGATAATAGAAGAGAAAGTGATTGTTTAAACAACAATAAAAATAAGAAACGGAGAATAGATTTCGAAGTTGATCAGAGTTTCAGCTGTGCGAGATATTGAAAATTGACTCACCGCTAAAATGAAACTGCCAAATGGGCCAAAAACAAAGAAAGCCATGAATACTATAGAAACTACTTTAGCGAATCATCAAAAGGAGAGGGAAAGCCTCACATTTACTTTTCTGCAGAAACAAAACAAGTCAACCTAGCTGAATCCTTTCAAACTTCCGTAACCTATCCTAGATTACTCAAATCAATCAATAACTCACTCCATCCTTCATCACGAATGCTCCCTCGGTGCATTTCCTCTGCGTGACCACTCCGATTCCGCCACCTGATACGAGCATTTCGTCATCGTTATGCAATTGATAACCAAGATCTCAGGCAGGGTAATTAGCCCGCTCCGTGAAGTGAATGATGAAAAAGCTTCGAAATGGAACAATTAGGAGATTTAGGCTTCTACAGATTTAGAAGAAGCCATCTACCAACCTTCCGATGTGAAGAGGACGTCAGTCATTGATGGGCCGTGGGATGGCGATAGTGTTGTAACTGATAAATGATCATTTTAAATCGACAATAGAGACATCTCGACAAAAAAGGGCAAAGATAAGAGGAAAACACGAAGGAACAAGGCAAGGGAAGGGGTCAGTCTCTAGTCTGATCTGGTAGATCAATAACAAATGGAGGAAGAGGGAAGTAAATCGATGTCCTGCAAACACGAATAAGTCGCCTTTCGCTCGTAGGTAGCATATAGGCTCGACGTCAGACGTTGTACAAACGATTCGCACAGAAATTAGTGGTAATTCTTTAATATCACCGAAACGAAAAACACAACAATTGACACAGTAAGTAATGCTCAAGCTAAGCTAGAAAGATATTGGTGTGGACGAAAATTAGAAAAGAACAAAAAAATAATCGATTGAGAATCTAGCTTACTGTAACTCTAAACCAAGTAACTCTGTATCAATCGATAATCACGTAGATTACAGTAGGAAAAGACTGAGGTAAAAACAACAGTATTAATAACCCGTTTTTTTTGGGAGATCAAGTTATCCTTGTTGCTCGTATAACAATGGTTGCATAGAAAAACTCGTCTTGAGACTCGAAAAATACTCGTAAAGGAGGAAACATGAGATGTGAAACAGATATGCACAATGGAAGCACGAACGATTAAATATTGCAGAGATCAAAGACCACTTTGTGATGTGGAGAGTAATCTTCTTCTGCACGATAAGAGTCTGTTGGAAGACTTGAGCTATGTCCACCGATTCCTGCAATCATTGTAATTTAGTTTTTTTATTAAATATTATTCTTGGGTGCTGGCAATGAATGAAAAATGCAATAAAATCCCACTAGCTACCGTACCCCCCCCTCCTCACCTCCTTTCATCTCTTTCTTCCCTTTCTCTTCTATCCCTTCGATCGTCTCGTCGATCATCTCCATGGCGACGACGACGCTGTCATTTTTTTTCATTTAATTAATACAGTTTAATTAATTAATTTTTATTCGTTTTGTTAGTTTTCCCCCAATTAGTTTTGTATTCCGAATTGAATCAGGAATGGCAGGCACCTTTAGGCGAGACAGTGAAACAGCCAAGTGACTGGACGAGAATGTCAACTAACTTGGAAATCACAAAGCAATTCTAGAATAATGAACCGACTATGCTCAACCCGGACACTTCGCATGACTTTAACTAACCCTGCGAAACTGACCACTCACAGGCGACATCCTACAAGCTTACCTCAGATTTTTATTGATATTTTTAGCCGAATAATCAAACAAACATTTCATTCGTTGCTCTAAAGAACCCCGTGAAACAGTAAAATCACTGATACAATTTTAAATGAGTATCATCTCACCTCGTGATCGGCTCTATATCTCCTATCGGCTTCCATCCTCTCGTAATTCGCTCCTCCTTCTCTTTCCCAGTATCCACTTCTTCCATAATTCGACGAATGGGGATACCTGTACTCGCTCATTTTTAGTTTCACTACATACACTTAATCTAACAATTCCTATTAAAATTTACAACTTGCTAAATGAATCAATGAATTTTGGGTTTCACAGCATCCTCATCTTCAAGCCACTTTCAGGTATTTCAATTTGTGGTAATCAGCCAATCCAAAAGTTCGAATAAACGGCTCTGGTCCGTTTTGGGTGTCCCATCAAAGTTTCCTGGTTCCAAAATAGTTTCCTGGTCCTTAAAAAGTTTCCTGGTCCCCGAATAGTTTCCTGGTCCCATAATCGGCCGATCAGGGCATGAAAAAGTTTCCTGGTCCCAAAAATAGTTTCCTGGTCCCAGAAATAGTTTCCTGGTCCCATAATCGGCCGATCAGGGCACGAAAAAGTTTCCTGGTCCCAGAAATAGTTTCTTGGTCCCAGAATCGGCTGATCAGGGCTCGGAAAAGTTTCCTGGTCCCATAGTTTCTTGGACCCATCCAGAGTGGGTTGTCATTGAAAGTGTATACGATGCAATTTATCTTTAGAATTAGTTTATTCTTTTCGTGAAATTCGAGGGGAGTTTGGGGAGGGGGGTGACGGAGAAAAGAAAAGACATGAAGAAAGCGAGTGAGTGGCGATTTCAATGTAAAATGATGACGGAAAGGGCGGAAAGGGCGGTAAGGAACATTTTTAACCTTCAACTCGTCACTTCTTTCCTCCTCCCAGGGGATCGATATCTTTCTAACACCACATTGAGTGTGCGTACCACTTGAAACGCAGGACAGGCCACTAAGCTCAGATGGGCAGTGTTCGCGGAATTTTCGCAGAGTCTCATAAGCTGCAGTTAGATTCTTTTCGGACTTAACATGGTATTGGTAATGAGTGCACATGACACTGAGAAGAGGAATTGCATCGTATACACATAACAATGTTTCTACATAGAACCGTCCTTTCAATGACAACCCACTTTGGATGGGTCCAGGAAACTATGGGTCCAGGAAACTATTTCTGGGACCAGGAAACTTTTCCGAGCCCTGATCAGCCGATTATGGGACCAGGAAACTATTTCTGGGACCAGGAAACTATTTTTGGGACCAGGAAACTTTTTCGTGCCCCGATCAACCGATTATGGGACCAGGAAACTATTTTTGGGACCAGGAAACTATTTCTGGGACCAGGAAACTATTCGGGGACCAGGAAACTTTTTAAGGACCAGGAAACTATTTTGGGACCAGGAAACTTTGATGGGACACCCAAAACGGACCAGAGCCGAATAAACTAACTGTATCATGGCGGCCCTCGGAATGACTTGTCCGTATACATCGACGTATATAATGTTATCGGGACGAACGATCTCCCCGCCCGTCAGAAGAGATGTCTGCGATAATCCCAATGTGATCATGTCCTTCACAACTTCCTCTTTTTGGATAATGAATAAACTAAAACTCAGCATTTCGACCAATTTTAAGACATCCACTGAAACTTCTACCTCGCTGCTTACCCTCCCCCCTCCCCCCTGTCCATCCTACCGTAATCCCTCCTCCTCACCGATGGTCCTGCAGTGGGTGCCGCGTACATTCCGGACTGGACTACACTCTGCTGCATCGGTTGGTGATACGGTATCGTCAATGGAGGAATTCTGTCCGGTTCGATCGACAGCACTGAAAAAATCACCAACATCCTATCAATCGTATCAATCACGCCCCCCCCCCTCTACCGTACCCTCCTACTTACCGGGAATCGCCATTCCGACTTCTGTCTGCGCGGGCGAATCCGCACGTTCAGGTATTGTAAGATCGAGGCTGCAAAGGGAATTCAATTATTTTTAAGGTCTCACTGTCCTCCGTAGCTACAATAAATCTCTAATATTGATCGAAAATAAGTATCCAAGCTATTAATCTCAAATCAAAATCGCTCACGTCTTCTTTTCCTTCTTGGTCTTCTTCTTTCGAATCATTCCTCCTCTATCGTACTCTCCCTCGATAAGGGAATCACCCTCCTTTAGTTGGATAATCGGACTCTTCTCCCTCTCTTCCTTCTCTTCTCTATCCCTATTCTTATACTCTTCCCAAGCTTTCTTCGGTTGAATCTTCGGACTCATCTCCCTTTCCTTCTTTTCTCTATTCTTGTTCTTGTACTCTTCCCATGCCTCTTTCAACCGAATCCTCGATGCCTGATACGCCTTTCCTCCGGGCAGATTCGACTCATCAGCAAACATCGGACTGTAAAGAAACCATTTGAACAGACTTCTGTGATCTCATTCCCCGGGCATTAATATTTATCACGAATAGAAAGCCAGGACTTAATCGAAACGTCCCGTTTTTATGGCGTATATGAAGCCATGAAGGCCCAAATCCTCCTAGTCCTTCCCCCGCTACTCCAAAAATCCATGCTCATTTTTTAATCAATTGGTTTGTAAAATAAATCGAGTGCTATGAGCGTGATGATTCTGCCTCTCATATCCCTCATCCATGAAACCCGTAACTCACTTGTTATTAATCGGTTGTTGTGGCATTGAGTCGATGACCATCACAGTGTCTCCTGGTGGAATGGGCGGAGGAGGGACGGTGGGTTGGAATGCCGCCACTGGCACTGCAACCACTGGTGCTCCGGGTGCCCCGTATACTGATACCAGGGCGGTTCCGACTGGATCCAACGGTGAGGCCATCTGAAGGAAGAGATTGTCCAATCTGTTTTTGACACCTGGACATTTTGCGTTTCGCCTACTCTACATCAAAGTTTGATATGACTCTCGTCAGCCTGCTTGACAAAACCATCGCCAACTCTTTTCCTGTTGCATCCACTCATTGTCAGCATATTTTGCAGTAAACATGATCTCGCCTCGGATATAGATAAATAATAATAATTTCACCTGATGAGTCTGTTCCGACAGACGCCAGGCCACTGAAGAGGGTAGCTCCGAACGTTTTTTGGCCAAAGCATCAAGCACACTGAATGTGGAGGGGTTAAGGAATGAGAATGATAGGGGGGGGGAGTTTGCAATATCTCGGGATAGCGAGCCCTTTAATCTTATTTAACCAACCCTAGCTGGGAATCGTCAGACACTCCAGACGAGAGGAAGGAAGGGAGGGAAGAAGATCGAAGGGGGAACGGATTCGACGTCGTCGACTGCATCAGATGCAGCATGTCATCTTGATCCGCGTCCGTCTAGAATATAATTAGAATGTATCTTTTGAAAGAACTTCCCCAAAAAAATTCCCACTCTCACATCAGTTATCGACCTCCTGATACATCTAGTATCCATGAGTCGTGAAATCACCTGGTTCAATTTCAAATGACATGACTCCACTGCCAATCCCACGCTCTTGTTCGGCACCAGCTGATCAATGCCCACCTGCAAAGGAAATTGAATTCACCCTCCGAAATCTAAAAATCTAAATAGCAACCCGCGAGTTCCATGCAATATTGTTGACACAAAAAAAACCGGGAATCAGCTTGAATTTATCAGACAAAATCGAATGCCAACTATATTATCCGGAGCCTATGAAAAACGCAAGCTATAAATCTATTGAAATAATCACTGACCCCATCCTTCTTGCAGTGGGGACATATCGTTGCCTCCATAAACGTGTACGATATGCACTCTGCGCAGAACGACTCCCCACAACATGGAGAAACGCCTGCTTCCTGCAAATACACCTTTTTTCCAAATATCCAATTTTGTTTAGTTTTCCAGTCGCGATATTCGCGCTACATCGCAATCTAAAACACGAGGAAATCACTACAACTATGTTTGTGCAGTCCTAACCGATGACAAAAAAAAGAATCATAAATGCAACACATACATTGAGCAATTCGAGACAGAGTGCACACTTCAACTCAGGCGGTTCCATTCGTTGCGACAGGGGAATCTCAATGATGTCCGACTGCAATTGATTTCCTCATTTTATCTCGCGATGCGACTCCATTATCAAAACAATCATCCGATAACAATCAATCGATAACTATATTTTTTGTGACTTTTTAAATACAAAGACGCACCTCATCGGTCATATCAGACGGGAGTTCTTTGTCCATGGTCGGAAAATCGGTCAGTCCGGAATCATTGTCGGCTCCTGAACAGAACAATTGATTACAGTAGTTGAGTTAATCGATATTGCTTCATGGCGCTACCGTTGTCCGGGATAGTAACATGAGTACAGACGTTTTAAGTCGATTTTCTGCACTACAGTAATCTCAATCGTGCCACCTTACCTTCGATGGGACTCGCAGACTTCTCACAATTAACATTGTCAGTGAGAATGAACGGCTGCTCGTCAGCCTGAAAAGGAACCATTTTATGAATTGGTAAATATAAATGGTAGGTATGGACAAGTTGGTTCTTGGTCCCACATTGCATTAATGATCGTCAGAGGCACAGGATCATCGATAGCACTTCCCCGCATATTGCGTATCCCAATTTATGCTCGTATCTAAGAATACAGAACTAATATGATCAGCAACATCACTCATTGCTAGTAGTCTGATGGAACAAAGATCAAACCTTCTCCCACAATTCCATGCATGCGTAAATCCAATGAGGAGTGACGATGGGCACACCAAGACGACGAGCATCGAATACTTTCCTGAGATATGGAATAGAATTATGAAGCCTTCTTCGAGTAAGCTCTTGTGAAACATCAACTCACGTGGTTCCCCATCTGGCAGCAACGACGTGGGTGGTCTGCTCATCCACTCTTTCCTCCACTCTCGCACCGAATTTCGTTGCGATACGGTAGATATCCGATGCCTTCGGATCGGTACCCAACGGGATTACACCTGAAATGGGAGATTGATTGCATTCGATTTGCCAATTTTGTGCTCGAAAATCACTCTTACAATTTTAGTTTCACAAAAAAAAAACGATTTTTGCTTCAACGATATCGTACTAAACGCAGTAGGGAACATTATCGTAGGCCTACAGTATCCTTCTCCCCTACCGTATCCCCATCCTCACCAGATAGCACGAGTACGCATCCCATGAGTGTCTGCTCGCGTAGACAGCTGATGATCACCTGTGAGAATCATGTTTCAGGGACTGCATCAGTAAGGATTCCAGTAGATGCATTCAATATCGTTCAGCCCGATGTTTGGAGAAAAAAAACATTCAAATATTCAAGAATTTCCCAAGTCAGTTGATACAAAGTTGCACGAATGATTCCTCAGATATTGTATGCGCTTATATTCTAACTGTTAGCCTTTAGATCGTGGTCAGAAATCCATAACAATAATAAAATCAAAAGATCTCTTCGTGAAGAATTCTGGCAACTAGATTCAAAATTTCTAAAAACACGGTGACTCATGCCTTCAAGATAAATCCATATAGTCAATTCTAAACGCAACGACAATCCAGGATTACTTTCCACCATAACTAACAAATAATTCCCAGATACACTAATCGATCGATAATCAATGGTCTACCACATACCTTAAGGTCTCTGATGTTACCCGTATCATCATAGTGGTTGTAGAATGCCTCATGCACTTTCTTCAGTACCTGAAAACGTTATTTTATCTTGAATTTGAGAATATTACTTGATAAATTACAGTTATCATCCATGTTTCATCGCTCGTGCTTTACCCACTAATTCTCGCAATATCAATAGTGTCGCGAATCAAAAAGAATTACAAACTTGACACTTCCTCAAAATTTGATCAACTGCTCAATCTTTTTCCCGTACCATACCCTCTCAACATGGACGAGTGTCTCATCCGTCTCTTCAGGTAGATTATCCACTTTCTCCGTCTCTCCCTCTGTCGGAGGAGCATATGATGGTCTGAAAATGGATAATTTATTTTTGTAAATATTACCAGATAACTTTATTCGATTTTTTTCTGACCTCTCCGCAGCTCCCGGAGGCGCATTGATATCTTCCACTTCGCGGAAGTACTTGTACGGACGAAGCTGCAAGATTGAATACACAAAGAGGCTACCGTAGCCCAAAGTACTATATCTATCGTAAATTGATAAGATTCTACATACCGTCCGCTTACAATCACAATGCTTCTAAAGCCAATCAAACCATCATGTATTTTCTTGCAAAGTACTATAACCCATCACTACTACGTTTCAGTCCCTCCTCAATAACCTCGAGAGTGAAACTTCTCAATAGTATTTAGAGAATGGTCAATAGTATGCATAGAACGAATCTCCTAAAATCTCATCGATACCTGTACGAGTCGATCACAAAATTTCCACACATCCGCTCGATCGTCGATAATCACAACCAACTCGGTCCCTGCAGGGAACATCATCTGAACTAGAGGGGCATTTAGGCTTTTCTATTCGATGATGTAGACAACATTGAAAGTGGAACATTCGATGATATTTAGGTGAATGTCAATTTATCGTTTCTTCTTGCCATGATCATGAATCTCCAACCTACCAAGTATATTTTATAAAGTATGTCCAAAATAATATAAGGTAAAATACATTGTCTTTCACTCACCGCGAGATTCTCCGTCTTGTGCAGTTGAGAGACTGATTCCTCTCTAGAGAGAATTCGGTCCAGGAAGATCTTCTTGGTGGGATCGATGATCTGCACAGGCAAAAAAATACTATAAAATCTGGAATTGGGAATTCAGCCCCCCCCCC
>LS485250.1:144343-154529 GCA_900490705.1 Pristionchus arcanus
CCCCCCCCCCTCACCTCGGCAATCTTGTGTGCGTACTGTCTCTCGCCGAACGTGATGATGTGCTTTTCAAACATTGGCGACAGATTCTGAAATTTGCATATTGTATACGATTCGATGATGAAAATTGTAGTGTGGAAAAAATCAATGATTTACATATCAAATCGTTCTGATTTAAGAACGTTATTCAATACCCTTGAAACACAAATGTTCAAAGAAATATTCAGCTTTCAGCTAAAATTTGTAAATCAACAAATTTTAGAGCAGAAATAGATGTCTATCAGACAAGATTGTTGCACAAGAACTATACTATATCTGTGAAATACTGATACTCTATCTTCTTGGCTAACAATAAGCCATCTCAACTTTTCGAAATCAATTAAGAATGCATCTCATATTAAATTTTAGAAAGGTAAATCTTACCTCGAAGAATGCGCGAGTGTGCGGTCGCAGTTTCGTCCAATGGTGGCTACCGTACAATTGGAAGTGAGTGATATCCGGATGCTGAAGATAACTAGTTATTATTACTCTAATTATCGCTCGAATCGCAATCTCAACTGAAACGCCTATATCGCAGGAACGCGAAACATGTGAGGGCCGGGCGACACGAAACCAGTCGTAGCCTTTTTCGTTTGAAAGGAAAACTCTTTGTTCAATTATAATGACTGTAATGGCTACGGTACCTTGGCGGGATCGAAAGTGGGTGGTCGATTGGTTGTGTGGATGACCGTCTGATCGAGATCGACGAGTAGCACGAGCTTCCTCTGCTTCAGACACGCCCTCTTCGCCCTCTCTCCCTTCTCACGGGCAATCTGATGAGTAATCCATTGAATGATGATACTATAGGAGTACGGAAGGACTACGGTCTATTGGCTGCATCTTACTTTTCGAGAACATTCAAAAAGCGAACACCTATCTCGCCTACTTACTTTAGTTGTTTTGCTATTGAAGCTAGGGAGACGACAAGATAATAAGAAAGTAAGAGGAAAGCTAGTTGATTTTTAGGATATTGAGGTCGGAGATAAGGGACAAAAGAACAAAGTTCAAAGATCACCTCATGAGGGTGGTGTCGACGATGAAGACGAGGATCGCGCAACGGCGATTCGCTCTGAATTTTATTATATTTATTATTATTATTATTAACACTTTGTGATCATGATGACCATAGTACAATGTTCTCTTCATTTCTCATACTCTCTAGCCTGCATAAGTTTTACGATTTCGTTTACAGTATCCCTTTGGGATCCCAAGTTGGGGTCAAGCTGATTCCAACTCAGCTGCCTACTTACCCCATCCTTCATCACGAATGCTCCTTGAGGGGCCGTGGGATGGTGATAGGGTTGTAGCTGATGAAAGGTTCTCTTTAGATCGACAAGATGAAGACATTTCGACAAAAAAACGCGGAGATAAGAAGGAAGGATAAGAGAAAAGAAGAAGAAACAAGACAGAGGAGGTAAATCTGAACGAGTGTAGTTAGTCTGATCTGATAGATTAAGAAGGAAATAAAAAAATGGAGAAGATATGGACGGCCTGTTATTATAAATTCGCACTCTTCGCTCGTAGGTAGCACATTGGCTCGACATCAAACGTTGCGCAAACGACTCATACAGTTATTATTGGTATTTCTTTATTATCACCGAAACGAAAAACACGATAATTTAAAATGAGAACATGATTACATTCAAAAACAGAAGAGACAGAATTTAATACTCAAGCTATGCATGATATTGGTGGAGGGGGGGGGGTATAAATTGAATCAGGAAAAGTCGAATGAGACTCTAGCATACTGTAACTCTAAACCGGGTAATGTATCAATCAACAATCACACTGAGTAGAGCAGGAGAGAAGCGGGGTAAAAACAACAGTATTGATCACTCGTTTTTTTGGCAGATCGGGCGATCCATTTTTCTCATATAATATATAACGGCTATAACTTCTAAACATACTCGAAAGGATGGGAACATGGGATATTCAAAATGGAAACATAAACGATTAAATATTTCAGAGATCAAAGATCACTTTGTGATCTGGAGAGTAATCTTCTTCTGAACGATTGGAGCCTGCTGGAAGACTTGAGTAATGTCAACCGAGCCCTGGAATTATCGTTTTTTTGATTAATCATTTTTTTTGCAAATGGAAAGCAGAAAGAACTATCCATTCTGAACCTCTTCCCCCTATCCCCTCACCCTGAAACCCCCTCTCACCTTCCCCTTATCCTCCTTGCTCCTTTCCTTCTTCTTCTCGCTATCTTCGACACGATTCGATCTGGAATGAATATCGATTAGCTACCGTAACCCATCTTGTCTAATCTACAGTAACCTCACCTCTCCTCGATCTTCTCTCCTTCAGTTGGTTCCGCCTTCTTGGGCTCGGACTTCTCTTGAGGCTCGGACTCGGGCTCATTTTCCTACAACAATTGGTTTAACAATGTTTTACCCATACAAGAAGTACTTCCAACTTTTGCTTAATACCAATAACCAATCCATTCTATTCTCAAACTAACGAACCTTCTTAGCCTTCTTCCTCTCTTTCTCCTTCTCCTCCTCATCACTCACAGTATCATGCCGTTCCCTCTTGTTCTTCTTCTCTTTCTTCTCCTGAATAATTCATCGTTTATCAAGATATTTGTTAATTAACAATATTAATTAAACCAATTAATAATGACTAACCTTCTTTTCCTTCTTATGCTTCTTGTGTTTCTTCTCTTTTCCTTCTCCATCCTCATTCTCTCCTCCTTCCTTATCTTTCTCCTCTCCATTATCTTCCTTCTTGGTCGATTCATCGTCACTATAATTTAATTCCTCATTACTACGAATATTGTACATCAAATTTTGCGATAATCGCGATACATCATTAATATAAAAATACAGTACTCACCTCTTCTTCTTCTCCTTCTTTTCCTTCTTCTCTTTCTTTTCCTTTTTCTCCTTCTTTTCTTTCTTCTCCTTCTTATGTTTCTTCTGTTTCTTCTCACGTTGAGATCCATCGTCCTCGGCTACAAAGAAATTTTTAATTTATATTCCAATCACGGTCGTACGTCCATCAATGAATCCCCATTGCCATTGCCATAACTTATCGTTGAAACACAGCTCCCAAAGGTTGAAACATAAATAAATTTGTCAACTTTTAAGATAATCAACCCCTGCAAACTGGACTCACCTTGACTATTCTCCTCTATTCCCTCTGCTCCTTCCTCCTTCCTTTCCCTCTTCTTCTCTCCTCTTTCCTCATCATCACTCTTCTCTCCACTTCTCTTTCTGCTTCGCTCTACTGCTTCCGCTGGTGAGGGCTGCTCCTATTATTATTATTATTATTTAACTAATTTACACAAACATCCATTCAATTGGCATTCACAGTTGAAATATATTTTCCTTATGAGTTCCGAATCCATTGAATGAACCCACCATCCATAACCCCCATTCACCTTATCAATATCCTTCTCCTCCTCATCTCCTCTCCTTTCCCTCTTCCTCCTTCTCTTCTCCTCTTTCTCATCTCTTCTTCTCTCTCCTCTCTTCTCTTCACTTGATCTTCTCTCTTTCTTCTCATCCCCTGATCGTCTTCCGAGTGTTCCATCGCACATTTGCTGCAATTGAAAACCCGGTTCATTCTCGTTTCTCTTTCCCCTCTCAAACCATACTCGATTGTCAATATCATCGTGCAATCTCTCTCCATTCCCAGCCACTTCTCGTGCCGGTCTCTGAAGACAGCTGAGTAGAGGGAGAACACCAAGGCACACAAGACAGAGATCAAAGATCAACCCTAATCGTGGCACATTGAGACGGGAAACAGAAGGGATGGACGTGGGTTAATAAGACAATCTATTGTTAAACATACACACGATTAAAGAGGGGTCACATATCGATATTAAACTAGCAAAACATGCACCCGTCCACTCCTCTCCCCCTTTGACTAACCTCCTCTAGATCCTTAATAGTCGCTTCTATCTCTTCTTCTTCTCTTCTTCTCTCTTCACTCTTCTCCCTTCTTTCTCTTCGTCTATGACGATCTTCATCGCGATGGTCACGATGATCGTCCCGATGGTGGTCATCACGACGTCTGAAGGGAATAAATAAGTCAGTTGTCGATAATTAACGACTACCGTATCCAGACTAGACTTACAGGATCCCTATACCGCAGGCAATTCAATAATGTGAGCTATGTTGAATCGTTTTCGACCACGTATTGAACAAATAATCAATGTTCTACTCTTGGAACATTTGTGAAACTAGCAAGTCGCTGGCCGATGTGTTTCCATTAGTGTTTCCATCCACTACCATCCCCTCCCCTTACCTCCTTTCATCTCTTTCCTCTCTTTCTCCTCTATCCCTTCGATCGTCTCGTCGATCATCTCCATGTCTACGGCGGCGCTGAAAAAATATTATTAGTAAAGGACAACGTAAAATTGTCAGGGCTATGCTTACTTCGTTAAGTCAAACTGTTGACGAGAATGTTACGAGATAAAGTATGTCATGAGTATAATTATCGTAAGTGTACAAACGGGAGGACGTGGTTGATCCATCCAGCCACCTCGAATAACTCTTACTAACCCTGTGAAACTTATCTCTACCAAGCATGATACGAGCTAAACTCACAATCAGAACATCAATCTAAAAAATACCGAATGCATCAAACGAATCCTTTGAAACAAAGAACAGCTCACCTCCGCATCAGCTCTATATCTCCTATCAGCCTCCATTCTCTCATAATTGGCCCTTCCTCTTCCCCTGTATCCACTTCCACGATAATTGGACGAATGGGGATATCCACCAGGGGGCGGACGGGAATCGCGTGGATCACGACCGTCATCCATACTGCAATCCATTCATTTTGATTTTGATATCATTATTAGAAAAATAGAACTCGAAGGCTTGAAGTTTTGCCACACCCAAATTATTCCAACGCTTTCCAGATCACTCAATATCATACGTGCTGCTAGCGTAATTAATCAGTGAATTATGGAGTTTCACATAATTCTTATCTTCAAGCCACTATCCCAAATATGAACTGTTGGAGATGCTTTACATCTAGTCTAATACTCAAATAAACTGACGGTATCATGGCGGTCCTCGGAATGACTTGTCCGTATTGATCGAGGTAGACAATGTTGTCAGGAGGAACGATCTCCCCACCCTCCAGAAGAGATGTCTGCATTGATGAACCATTACACACAGCTATTTCGATAAAAAAAGAGAACAGCTTCTAGGCCACACTCTGAAACTGCTTTCGCAAGTTGGTTCTCGCTGGTTCGCAAACTTAGTTATTTTTTATCGTTTAGCATACACCACCGTACTCCCCGCCCTCTACCGTAATCCCTCCTCCTCACCGGTGGTCCTGCAGTGGGTGCCGCATACACTCCTTGAGGGACTCCCTGCGGCATCTGCTGATACGCTATCGTGTAGCGAGGAATGCCGTCCGGACCGATCGACAACACTGCGCCTGAAGAATTCACCTCCATTATTTTTGTTTCACAGTCTTTGTAAGATGCCCCATAACGCGTATTTTGATCAGTTAAGGCACACACCAACAATTAAAACCAATTCTCGATAAGCATCCCTTCTACCGTACCCCCCCCCCCTACTTACCCTGAGGCGGCATTCCGACTCCTCTTGGCATACCCGAGTAGAAGCCCGCACGACCATGACTGCCACGGTAGCCACGGCCACTGAAATTGATTATTTTCTAATTGTAGTCAGTGATGAGCGTGAACCTCCAACTCCAGGTTTTCCGGGGGTACACGAGGGGGATTTTGCGGGGGTACAACAGTGAAAAATCGATATTTTTTGGGGGTACTGGGTCTGACCGGGGGTCCGATCGCGGGGGTACACCCCAAAGTTGGAGGGGTCGCGCATCACTGATTGTAGTCTCACTATCCAGATCCCATCACAAGTTCCACCAACTCGGGAACTCATAGCCAGCGCGAAACAGACATGCACCATGTTCCGCAACTCTGAATAACTCAAAAATCAGCAACTCACCCTCCTCTTCCCCTGTATCCGTAGCCGTTCGAGTCCCTGTAGCCGTCCCTGCTATGATAACAATTATAACCAAAATACTTTACCACAATATCAAAAATTAAACACGAAAAAGTTGCTTATCCATTTGCCCCATATCTCCGCACGATTATAATACGAACAATTAATAAGTATGTCTAAAGTCAAATTTCAGCCGAAGGCCGCTTACCCATATCTACTCCTATCATCCCTCTTCCTTCTTCTATCATCTCTATCTCTATCATCCGATCCCGAAGAAGAGGACGAAGAAGAGGAAGATGACGATGAGGAATCAGAGGAGGCACTGCGCGATCTGTAATCAATTTACGCTTAAGAATAATTTTCGCCGCACAATCAATCAGATCCAGATTTAGCAGAAAATGTCGGCTAGGAGTGTCCAAGTTTCGACTCTTCCACTAATATGAATCGAATTGGGAAGAAGCAATTCGTCTCTCCATACAATGACAACTATTTAAATACTTTCTGAATTTATTAAGTCGGGTTTCACTACATCATCAAAAATGCATCAACTGTATGCTTACTTGATTATATTGGTCATCTCAAACTCATCAACCCCCTTTGATTCATCTCCATTCGCATCTTGCGCACTTAGGTTTCAACAATTATCCAAATAGAATCTCAATGCGTCACAAGTAATGCATCTTAGAAACTCCAATCCCTCCTCACCTCTTTCTCTTCTTAGTCTTCTTCGGACTCTTCTCCCTCTCTTTCTTCTCTCCTCTATCTCTATTCTTGTACTCCTCCCATGCCTCCTTCAATTGGATACTCGATGCTTGATACACCTCTCCACCGGGCATAATCGACTGACCCGCAGCTCCGAACATTGGACTGTAAAGAGGGCATTTGAACAGACATAGATTTCAGTCTACTTCATTACCCAAACAATATTTTCCTGCAAAATATCTCCATCGACGCAATGAAGAACCCCCATTTTCATATCTTATGTGAAGCCATCAAAACCCGTAATCTCATAGTTCTTCATCTGACTATTTCAATAATCCGTGCTTATTTGAATTAATTTGTTAGAGGACCCTGCCTCATAGATCTCTTCTTCGTGAAACCCCTTTACTTACTTGTATATCGGCTGTTGTGTCATTGGGTCGATCAACATCACTGCTGCACCCGGTTGAGGGATTGGCGGGGGAGGGACATTGGGTTGGAATGCGGCCACTGGCATGGCTACCACTGGTCCTCCGGGTGCCCCACTCACTGGCACCAGGGTGGTACCGGCCGGAGCCATCGATGCGACCATCTATAATATTTTCATTCAACTTGTACACTCTACGTTTCGCCTACACTACATCTAGCCATTCGTGCAGGCTGAATTGATATTTACAGGTATTTTTGACATCAGATTTACAAGTTTTTCAGTCTGAGAAATGACGAATCATCATCAACAAAGTGCTCTCACCTGTTGTGCGAGTGCAGCCAATCCTGCTGCTTCTGCAGCTGCAGCAGCCTCTCCTCCCACCACTTGCTGCACTCCAGGGGGCAGTGGCTGCGGGTCGGCCGTCACTCCGGGAGGAAGGGGCTGGGACTCGGACGTCGTCTGCATCAAATTCTGCACGAGATCGTCCCCTTCTTGCCCGGGAGTCCCGCCACCATCAGCGTCCATCTGGAAAGCATGTTTTCTAGAATATGATTTATCTTTTCCAGCGAATATGATACACTCAATGCCATTAATCAACCTCTCTGTACTTCTAGTTTGCGTGAGTCGCACAATCACCTGGTTCAATGCAAACAAGGCATACAATCCCATATTTCTCCAGGGCAGCAGAACTACTATTTTCAATCAATAACCACTTATCGATCGACCATCTACCGTAATCTCACTTCCGATTGTGGGGTCGTTCCTCCTCCTCCTGATCCTATCCCGATTCTCAGTCTCGTTCTCGCTCGACGATCGGGCGGAAGCGGCTGCGATTTCTCCGCGAATCCTGTGAGGGGCAAAGTGGGAAATTCACTCAAGGGACAATGATGTTTCATGCTCTGCTCTTCGCCCATCGTTTCCCAATGCATCAATATCTGTTTCAATGAAAATATAATCGATGTCCCAAGTCTAAATTTTCCAAACGTAGGTTCTAATGTTTCAGTCTATCCACAAACATCAAAGTATTTATTTATCAATAATAATTCTCCCAGCTGTCGAATTTGGCATTTCAATCACCCCCATCCACTCACCGGCAACACTGTTGGTCACAGTCTGGCTTGCCCATGACTCCACTGCCAATCGCACGCTCTTGTTCGGCACCAGCTGGTCAATGCCCACCTGAAATTGGGAATTCAATTCATCCTCCCTAATAGGGAGTCCCTATTTACAATTTGCACCCGGGAGTTTCACGCAACATATCCGATTCATAAGATCTAGAGGAAACTGATATCAATCATACTGGGTGATCATAATAAGCATTACAATTTCACCCTTACTCACCCCATCCTTCTTGCAGTGGGGACAGATCGTGGCCTCCATTAGCTTGTTCGATATGCACTCTGCACAGAACGACTCACCACAGCACGGAGACAGCATTGCTTCCTTCAATTTTATCTTGATTTCATTCCATTTTAATATATCTCACGAAAACTTTAGTGAAAAGACATCAATCTCACCAGCGATTTTTGCGCTACACAGCTTTCTCAATAGTATACTAATCAAAGAATTTCAATTCTGGTCAAGTCCAGGCCATAACAAAACGATAAATCCTGCATACCTTGAGCAACTCGAGACAGAGTGCACACTTCAACTCAGGCGGCACCACTCGCTGCGACAGGGGAATCTCTCCATTGTCTGGCTGCAATGATTTGCTCACTTTATCTCGCGATACAACTCCCATAATCATTACAATAATTCGATATAAATCAATCAATACAGCTACCGTAATCCCCCTATACCGTACCCTCTTGCTGTTCCTTGCTCTCCAATGCATAATAGGGACGACGTATTTGCCAGTTCCAGTAATCATAGCCATGGGATCATCTGCTGTCGTCTCCATCAATTCATCTCCCGGTATTCCAGTCGTTCGTTTCGTGTTCAGCTGAAACGCAGACGCACTCACTCAATCCATCTATGCCCCTCTAATCGATAACTACAGTAATCCGAGATTTGTAAAACATCTCTTGTCCAAACGATTTGCATAATTCGAGACGGTTAATCTGACTTATGGTAATACACAGGTAGGCTATTCATATCACTTCGAGTCTAATTTCGTTCATGCATGCAAGAATTCAGTATTTCAAAAATTCGTAGTATAATCTACCCCGTCTGAAATGTGTGCAATTGATAATGTGGCAACAATAAGGAAAAGGTGTGAAGGATATGAGGGGAGATCTTATTTATCTCTGAAGAATGATTCCATTACTCAAACACCGATCGATAGTGCATGCACTGTACAGATCGGAACCGATAAAACAAGTGTACAAAAATAATCAATGAACGCGCCGTCGGCCGCACTCCACAGTAAGCAGGCGGCTCCGCCCCTCACCACTTCGCTACCGTAACCCGGTCGGGAGTGTCATAGGACACATCGACCGAGTGGAATAAACATCTTTATCTGGTAACTGGGCAAGGAGAAATCGGAACGTACACAAGGCCATACTGTGGGCACGGCCACATACGGTATTTTCTTCCATAGGAGTACTCGCATTTTCGCATGGATCGATAATGAAAATGGAAATGCGACTCATCAAACTGGTACTGATCGATACCGTATCCGTCGTATACAATACATCATCTCTGTCTTACTGTAGTCGTCTCGATCGATATCATTACCATGGGGCAGTTCTTGTACCAGTGACCGGGCTGGTAGCATCGATTGCACGTGTAGGTAGGAGGTGGAGGACCAGACATGATCTGGTTCGTACGCTTCTGATAGCTGCAATGGGAAACGGTTATGAATTGTCGATTTTTTTTCGTCGTAGAATATACATTCTAATATAGGGACCACCATCATGAGAGCCGGAAAATGAAAGCCGTAAAATAGTGTGAGAATCCGGAGCCGCAAATCATTTGACTGAATTTCCGGGAGCCGGGTTAAAGACTAATCCCCGCAATCTTTATCTTTTTATTTTTGCGGCCATTATTCATTCTTTAACCTGAAATTTTATGAGTTTTGACGTTATCAGCGCTAGGTACGCCATACGGACAACCTCTAGGCCAAAAATGCCGCAATTTAACAAGC
>LS485250.1:155467-184695 GCA_900490705.1 Pristionchus arcanus
TCTAAAATAAAACATAAAAAGTTTAGCCGGAACCGGGAAATAGACGGTCACAGCCAGGACCGTCACCAAAGCCGGAGCCGGTACAAACGTCGCCTTGGCGGTGGTGTCACTCTCGTTTTGAAACGAGAGACTTTGTTTCTTTTGCTTATAACTTTTTTCTTTTATTATTATTTTTAATTTTTATTTTTGAAAAGTAATTCCACACCTATGGACTAATGATTACGACGAGTCTTGACATCCTAAATACAATTTCACAATTTTGATGGTGGTCTCTAATTCTAATATACTTCAAGTTAAAAATAAGTAGGACAACTTACTTATTCGGGGTATACTTCGAAGCGGAGACGTCTTTGATATGCGCGAGACGCTGCTCTTCAGTCAGAGAGTCAAATGTCTCCTGAAATTCTCATAATTTAAATATTAAAAATGCTTCAATTACTTGGGGTTCTCGAAACCACCTAATGCTAGTTGCTTATTGAAATTTGACACCGTGAACAGTCAAAACGTGCGTTGAATAGGTGGCTAAAATGGGGAAAATGTGGGTTACTTGTGTAAGTTGTTACACAGTATTCGGCCCATAGTGTCAAACATGTACTAAGAAAATTTGAGGAATTTGTTACACATCAAACACTACCAATATTTAAATTTGATATAAAAGTAATTAACTTACGGCATCGACGTGTCCAGTGACACCTGCAGAGGGAGCGGGTTGAGATGTGGCTGTCTTTCCCACCATTCCACTCGTTGCGCTTCTGGAAGGGATAATAAATAAAAAATATAAAATTATGATACATGTTGTGTCGTAAGTGTGTCGTCAGACGGTCAAAAGAAAAGAATCGGAGGAAAATAATAACTTGGAATGGTCGAATGACTCACTGAATCTTGGGGAGCTTCTCCGCATTCTCCCTCGGTACTCGCTGCACAATAATACTGCTGTTTCGCGGAATCAGTTCCTCAGCGGTGTAATTGCGCTTCGTATGAGAATTCTGAATGAATAATCATAAAAAATAAACCTCCATTGAAAGTTTGATAATGAAAAAAAGGAAGAGAAATGTGTACCTGTAGTAGCAGATCAAAAGATTCTGCTTTGATATTCTCCTTGGCGCAAATTTCGCGCTTGCAGTCTGCTGCACTTATTGAAAGTCCCTGAAAAATAGGTGTTGTGCTACAAAAATATAGAATAGATTAAATATATACAATGCAGAACAAAACAATGAAATTATTCACCTCAAACTCCAAACGTTTGTAGTCGAGGGTAGCTCGAAACTTATAGTGAATTGACGACGACATTACGTCGTCAAAGTGAAGCACTCCGTGCTTAGTCTGGAATAGACAGCAGTCACATTAACTTCAAATACCAAATAGCGGGAAAAATCGATTGCAATGAACTAGCAAAACTAGCAACGCAATGAACTAGCAACTTTTAGGCAATCAATATCAGACGTTAATGAGCTGCAATGTAAAAACGCACACAAAACAAGGCGAAAACGAGTTTCGAAACAAAGGAGTTGCGTTGTGTGTGTATGACGACAAAATAGTGCGCAGAGTGTACAACCACTTTCTGTTTTTAAAGATTACGGTAGTTTCGTATGTTCACCAATTTATTTCTATCGATAAATGTTTTTTAAATATATTTTTTCAGAAAATTAGATATCGTTTTATGGGATACTAAAACACAATCTTACATTTTCGTGATAACGAACGAATATTTAGGTAAGCGATATGTCAAAAATTGAAAAAATTAAAATACATTTTCGGAACAAAAATTAGGAATATCCGAATAAAAATAGCAAAAAAAATTATGAAGAAAGTGCAAAGCGTGAGCAAATACCAAAAATACTAATATGCACCACTAGGCGAGGCTATCCAAATAGGATTGGACTGATCCGATCTCTAGCTGAATGAGACGGGAGGGATCCGATTAGGGGGCAGATGGTTATCTGTGAAACGTGGCTCCCGTTATCTTCATTTTACAAATTATCTAGCACTTAGGTGAAGAATCTTTATTTCTCTGCGAAGAAGGAAACAAAACATGTGAAGGGACTGAAAGTAAGAAGATCCGACTTCGGCAAATACTAGGAAGCCAGCAGCCAAAACAGAAGTATCTACATACCAGTTGAAGAAGAGAGATACTCAAAGATGGGAATGCGGGAAGAAGTAAATGCTAGCTCAAAGTAACACAATTTAATAATTAATGTATTTAATTTTTGAAATTAGTGTTTTCTAGTTTCACTTGCTCTCCATCTCGTAGATCTGTTGTATTCATACGATCGATCTATTCGCTGACCTTTCCGAAATCTTAGATTGACCCACTGACAGCTTTCTCTCAGAGGGCAGATCCGAAGAGATCCACAATGCAACATAAACGCTCTCTAACTATTACAACGCTATCATTCCCTTACATCTCGCTTCTTCCTATCTCTCCAATATGTATGAGTCAAGCGCCAATGTGTACTTTTTTGTTACTCATTTTCAGATCTAAACGAGGTAGATACTTGCCAATAGAGGTCGAGAAAGAAAAATGAGACTGAAAATATTCCAAAACCGACCCATCGAAGTCGTCAATTACTGGAGAGCAGTGGTCAATATGTCGAGGAAATCTTGCAATGAAATGGACCTCTTGGTAAGACAAGTGGAGAACATGCGATACGGATTGGAGTGAGTTGTACAATATTTTATTTGATTAATTTAATTGCATGCCCTTCAGCAATATTGAAAAGGAACTGAATGAAAGCAAGCAGCGAGCGGCCTCGCTCAGATTACTGGCTGTGAAATACAAGAAAGAGGTACAGAATTCATGCTTTCGATCATCATTTCTACGTTAGGAGGACTGGACATTCAAAAAATATTCATTACAGCTTGATTTATCTGCATTAGAGTTGACAAATACTCGAACGGACAATAAAAGACTGGGGGAAGAAAATGAAGAGTTGAAGAGGAAGCTGGTCGAATTGGGGGTTGGAATTCAGGTGATAATTACAGAATACGTGAAATATATACAATCTGGCTGACTAGCGAAAACATTTTAGGTGTCGAAGCAACTTTCTGTTGCAGACACGATAAATCAGCCTGCATCAGATGTGAAAAATGCAGCAACGTTTGTTTACTTATTATTATGCTGGCCTTATTCAGATTATTTTTTCGAGCAAGTTTTCCAATGACTATTTTCAGTAATAATCCGACATCGTCCACCGTTGACCATCCAGTGAACAAAACTGTTTCCGCAAACTCCATTTCTTCTTCAACCCACCAAAATGTATCTGTGGACTTATTTCTGCGAACGAGAGATGAGAATTTTTTTTCAGGAGGTTTCGGACGGCACTTCTAGCAAGGACAATAAATGTGAACATGATGAAAAGGAGAACTTTGATCATGAAGGCTTCAAGAAAAGGTGAGAAGTGACGTAAAATTTAAATAATAATGTAATCCATTGAGATCGGAAATAGCTAAGATTTGGGATATTACTCCTGGGGAAGAGATGCAATTCACTGAGATGACTCGATTGAGGAAGAAGTTGAAGAATGAAGAGAGGAAATTGAAGTATGCTTGTTACAATGGGAACATACAATAATGTGCTCTATAGAGAACAGACGGAAAATGCGAAAAAGGAATTAGAAGAAGTTGTCCATAAATCCAGCAGCTTGAGGCTCCTTGCAATCAAGTACAAAAAAGAGGTGGGATATTTTTTGCCTTGTTTCCTTTGTTCAATACGATCCATTACCGGAAAAGAAAATATTGGTAATATATTGAAAAAAATATTGACTATAAGAATCGTTTGGGCAAATTTGGAATTTTAAAATAATCAATTGCAGTTAGAATACAATTCATCCGAACTCGCTAAAGTTCTCAATCAGAATGAAATATTGGAAGAGGAGAATAACGAATTGAAGAGTAGACTGGCTGAATTGGGTGTCCCATGGAGGAATAGTTCGCTTTAACCCTCCCTCATTTATTTAAAGCCAGACAGAAATTACTAATGTATTACTAATCAAATTACTAATTACTAATCACTAATTGTTTTTTTTCTAATTACTAATGAATTACTAATCAATTTGACTTCCTTACAATTCGTTGATTATTAATTTCAGTAGATGTTAAGTACATAAATTTTGTTAACGTTGTTTATTCCACGATTGTTCACTGGTTTTACCACACTCAATAAAATTCAACTCATTCTTATCAGCTTGAAAATACTGATATTGAAATATCTTATTAGCACAGAGCAGCACAGAGCGGAAGTATCTATGTAGTGTCTAAATAACATCACTCGAGCTAGAAGGTGTCATTGCGTAATCATCCTCTTATCACTTTCATATCTCCTATCGAATGCCCAGTCACAAGCACACGATTAACTCATGGTAGACACGGGAAGAATACGCCGAGAAACCAAAAGGAAAGATAAGAAAAACAGATTATTGATGAATCACAGATAATTTTTCGAATTCAGACTCCTCGCATACCATTCACAGAAAATTAGAGCCGGATACAGTTTTTTTTAATGTCGGGTTTTGTTCATTTCTACAGTCGGAAGAATGAACAGTTAACTTCTTTATCGTGAAAGATAAAGTGCAGAAAGGGAACTCCTCCTCTAGAGGACTTCATAGTCATTAGTCTTCGATGCAACGGGGAAGGCGGTGAACTCTCTGGGAATATTCTTGAAGTTTCTCTCCACTCCTTCCACCGATTCGGACTCGTCGTTCTCCAGGTACAGATATGTGCACGTGATCACTGAAAACAATGTTTTCTTGCTATTATTATTATTCCAATGTGGGAAGAGCAGGAAAGTGGGGGGGGGGGAGGTAGATCACTCGCCTCCTCCCGGCCTCTTATACTTTCTACGCCCCCTCGAACGTTCGTCAAAGATCAGCTACGAGTGGAATGGAAAAAAAGCTCAAGATACCTTGCACGAGCAGGGGCAGTACAGCCAGCCACAAGTCTTCATAGTGCAAGTTACAATCCCAATATCGACATCTCAGATCAGTCAGTGTGAGCAGGGTTGCCTGCACTAGGGCTACGCAGACCTGAAAGTATTCTTAAAAATGAAACAAGAACGCGTAAAGAGACATGCCTCGTAGTAGAAGAAATGCGTTTTGTACTGCGTCTGTCTGTTCCAGATAACATTATGGAAATAGAGGAAATGGGCGATGATCGAGATAATGAGACCGACGATCATCAGAGCGAATAGCACTGGAATAAATTCTCTTCATTTCTAGTACTCTCGAAATCACGCGGAATGAAGAGACGAGTTCTCTTTTGTTGAAGAATGCAAAAAAAGTGATCATCTCACATCCATATCCATTAGCCAGCATGAAAGAGAAGAAAACGAGTTGAGTAGGGAAGGCAAAGATGGCAACTGCACTCATTATTCCCTTCTTGAATCTATCATTTTCCTTCACGTCGATGACGTCAATCGAAGTATCTTCTGACTCGTCCTTACGGTTCTGTATGAAGAGACCGACACAGGTGCCGACTGGAATAAATAACTTTTATTTACAATTAGAATAAAATATTCAAAACAGGGTTACCTTGCACGAACATGGGTACGATAAAGATCCAGAATTCGGGAAAGTAACCGAAGAGTTTGACGATGAAAGTTACCCACATTGCTACGGCAACGATTGCCTAAAACATTTTCTATGATTTTTTCTCGTTATCACTGAATGTGACTAAGAATTCGTATATCGGTGTTTCGCAAGCGGTCTGGTAACGATAGTTATCGATCATCTCGCAATAATGCAAAATATCGATACCTCATACACGAAGAATGGTTTCTTGTACTGCTTCTCTCCTCTAATAATCACTCGAATGTAATAAAGAGCATGGACGAAGATTGAGAGGATGATCGGAACGATCAATTGCACTGCGGAACAAACGTTTACAATTTTTTAAAAGATGCGAAGTTTGCTTACTTCGATCGGCGAAGAAAATCCACGACACGATCTGTAGTGGGAACGCAACGATTGTGAGTGCATGGACAATTCCCTCCTTGAGCTCCATCCTCAATATTTTTATTCTATTTTTAAATTAATAATAAATAACAATAACGGAAAGGCGAAGAAAAGACGACTACGTTCTATTTGACCAGTAGAGGAGTGAGCGACCTCTCCTTTTCAACACCTTATCACTGACTCATATGACGAATGATGGAAAATAGACTCGATTATGTCAGTCTAAGCTCTATTTCGCAATGTGTTTCGTATCTTAAAGATCAGAAGAGATCTCTTTACTAAAAATAAAGCAGTGCTGCTAGAGTAAAATTGAAATTGCTTGTATGAAGGAAGAAGGGTTGGAGGCCATCCATAAGTAAACTACTGTGTACACGCTGCTCAGCTGTATCTATTCGTATTTTATCACTAATCGATAAGCGGTCACAAGCAACAGATTAAATACACCGGAAGAATACGTATCGAGACTAGAAATAAACATCGTAAAGAGACGATCAGGTGTTTCTTAGTGCCAGAATAGTATTCATAGAGATATTCCGAGATTTGAGGCGACCAGGAAAACCGTGAATACACCTATGAAGGCAACAGCCAATTTTATGTTTTCATTCGTCCTATTAATCAAAGGGAAGTGAGTTTCTTAGAAAAAATAATCGTTTTGATACTCACGCTGCTCAAATATACATGTTTGACTTCGTTGTTGTCATTCAAATAGCAATAGAATAATAGAACATGAATTTACATATCAAATGGGTTTCATCAAGAAAACAGTCATGATGGAGTGCTTATTATTTTTGTTTACAGATTGAAGATTTCAAAAGTTAATAACTACGTTGAGACGATATGTGAACAAATAAATTTCCATTAATGCCTTCGGGGTGAAGCGTCTTGACGTAATTTTCGTTCATTTCTCGTCCAAAGTTACTTCCATATTTCAATAAATATTTTACAGAAAGCGTTATCAAGGATTTCATAAACCTGTAAAAACATATTGTGAAAATATACCATAATAGCAATGATGGAAGGTAAATCTCACTTCAGAAAGTTAGCGTCGGAAAGGCTTTTAGTGGAGCATTCGTCGAATATAATATAGTTTGCATTTATTGATTGACACGATTTTGCGTATTCTATGGCAAATGCAGTATTTATATTAAGCTAAACCTCAATATAAATTTTAAATAATTCAAGTTCAAGTTCTTTATAAAAACTCACGCATTGTAGGTAAACTTTACGAACGGAGCAATTTTTGAGACTCCCAAAAAGTAGCTCGTTCAACGCAGCTGGCGTAGGTTTTGTTACTTTTTTTAGCCGAAGCTTCAGTACTTGCGATAAAGGATATACTCCAAACACATCCTGAAAACAGGTAGGATGTATGACCATAAAATTTTCACGCACTTTCATCTTTTTCGTTGTTGCATTATCTCCGACTTCATTAATCGTTGCGCGAAGCAACCCAGAACCATCAAAGACGAATGCTAAGCTTCGTTTATGGCCAAAGGATCTCAGCCACAGGAGATGTCCGCGCGAAAACTGAAATATAACACTTACAACACCCAAATTGTTTCTAAGATCAGTTTTCATGAATATATTAGTTCACCTGTGCTATGTGCATCTCTGCGACAGCTCTCTTTATTCGATCAAGCGATTTATGCTGAGAGACAGTATAAAATTTACGAGACACAACCTCAATTCTATCCAGTTCGTCTCTGTGATGTACAATCAGATAACACAGTCAGATGAATAGTTATGCGTACCTGATAAGAAAAGAGAAGACTTGAATGAGGCAGTCATCCGGCAAGTTGGAAATGTCATCCTTCGATAATTATTTACCATTTGAAAGATAATTTGAAAAAATACCTGCTCAACTTTCGCCATTTGTCGCTATTTTAAGTTAGGAAGTAAGGGAGCTGAAAAAAAAGACGTCAACTGTGCATCATAATAAGCGTCTTTCTAAAACGCGAAATTTTGAAAGCATTTGAATGAAGAGTCTATCAATTGAACGTATTATCCGCATAATACTCTTTCAATCCTGCCAGCTGTGAAAATGCAAACAATTGGGAAGAAATGGGATATGACTCTCCAAACGATGGGAAATATCAGTGTGTTCGATTTCTTACGTGTCACAGTATAACATTCCTGTCCCACAATCATAAAGAATCTGTGGTCCGAAACCTTCGCAATTCGATTGTCGAGCGATAATTATGACAAAATCTTGAATGCGACAAGCAATGATTGAAGAAATGACTCAGAAAATATTTTAACAGAAGATCGACGATAATACATATTAGCGCATCAATTATCTTTGTTATTTCAATCACATTCTGATTGATACATTTTATTACTGGATAAAGTCACAGATTTAACTCTTCAGAGGAAACCGTTTCTGGCCTTGTGCTCAGTCGGAAAAGCGCGGAACTCTCTGGGCACATTCTGATATGTGCCGGACTGCTCATTGGTAGGGAGAAGTCCATTGTAGGCTCGGGCCGGATCATTGGATTCAGTCTTACGGACGTGCGTATAGAGAGCGGCACAGGTGCCCACTGGAAATGCAGATTTAAAAAAAAAGTAAACAGGTTAAAATTAAAAAAAAATTATACCTTGCACGAACAAGGGAATGAGGAAAAGCCAAAAGTCAGAATAGAAATATCCGAAGAGTCTAACGATGAAGACTATCCACATCGAAACACCATTGATGACCTGCGAAATGTTTACAAATATTTAGTAAAGTGCATATTGATTCGTTAGATGAGTCAGTGGCACGGTTGATATATTTGTAGACTATGAGCACAAACGGGAATGAACAAAAGAGGGATACAAGAGCATTGATCACCTGGAAGTAGAAGAAATGTTTCAGATAGATTTTCTCTCCCTGCATAATCGTTTTCAAATAGTAGACACAATGGGCGAAAAGCGAGAGGAAGACGGGAAGAACCACTGCGAGAACTGAAAAAGTGTAAGTAGAGAAAATGTCACAAAATAAGAAAAGTAAAAAATAAAATCACCTAAATGTTCCTGGCCGTAATAAGAGGCAAGACAAATCCAAGCGATTGCAATGGGAATGCGATGATTGTGAGAGTATGGACGATTCCTTCCTTGATCTCCATCCTGAAAGAATTTTCTTCGAAGGGGGAAGATGAATACCAGCGGAAATTGACGAGTGAGTATGACTGATCGATCCTCTCCTTCTCTGCCTTATCAAACGATCAAGCGGGCGGAGCTTTGTTGTGCACAACTTTAACCTATTCATCCAATTAGCTCTTTTATTAACATTAAATTGATTATTGGAGTACACCTTGAATTCATTAATTCATCTAATATCGCATAACGATCACATGTCAATTGAAAATTCACATTTTTATCACTGATAAAGTCACAGATTCAAATTTTCAGAGGAAACCGTTTCCGGCCTTGTGCTCAGTCGGGAAAGCGTGGAACTCTCTGGGCATATTGGTTGGGATAAGTCCATTGTAGAGTCTGGCCGAATCGTCGGTCGATGTCTTACGCACGTGGGCATAGAGAGCGACACAGGCGCCCACTGAAAATTCACAATTATAAAATGTCATCTTGTTTAAATTTAATCATACCTTGTACGAACAAGGGAATGAGGAAAAGCCACCAGTTATAGAAATAACCGAAGAGTTTGACGATGAATACTATCCACATTGAAACTCCATTGATGACCTGCGAAATGTATAAATATATTTAGTAATATCCGGCATAACGATCAATAAGATGAGTCAGCTACACTATGTAGAGTATTTTTTTACAATTTCACAATCAATCGCTCTATTAGTCAGTACATTACGACATGGGGACGACTGAAAAAAAAGAAGAATCCTTGACGATACACCATTGATCACCTGAAAGTAGAAGAAATGCTTCAGATAGATTTTCTCTCCCTGCATAATCGTTTTCAAATAGTAGACACAATGGGCGAAAAGCGAGAGAAAGACGGGAAGAACAACTGCCAGAACTGAAAAAGGTGTAAGTACGGAAAATGCCAGATAATAAGAAAATTACTTAAATAAAAAATCACCTAAATGTTCCTGGCCGTAATAAGAGGCAAGACAAATCCAAGCGATGATTTGCAATGGGAATGCGATGAGAGTGAGGGCATGGACGATTTCTTCTTTGATCTCCATCCTGTTATAACATGTCGATTCAGAGAGGAGAGAAAAATGGAAAGAGAACGAAAAAGAATGGTGAGAGTATGAGTGTTCAATCCCTTACTCCTCTATTGCCTGGTCAAACGATCAAGTAGGCGGAGATAACGATTTGTTGTGCAATTTCCGCTTTTCTATTTATATATTACCTCTTTTTGAAACAAAATAACTCGTTTGTTGGAGTGCATCTTGGATTCATGAATATTATGCTCATAGTCTGAGTAACAATTCACACTTTTATCATTAACAAGCTAACAGATTTAACTCTTCAGAGGAAATCATTTCCATCCTTTTGTTCAGTCGGGAAAACGTAGAACTCTCTGGGAATATTCTGATATTTGCCTGACTGGTCGTCATTGGTTCTTATAAGTCCATTGTAGAGTCGGTCCGCATCCTCGGTCGCTGTCTTACGCACGTGGGTATTGAGAGCGATACAGGAGCACTCTGGAAGTTTATGTTTTTTAAAATATAATGTAAGCAGTTTTTAATGCATATAAATTTTACCTTGCACGAACAAGGGAAGGAAGAAAAGCCAAATGACATTATTTAAATATCCGTAATAAAAATCAGTGAGGAAGAGTCTAACGATGAAGACTATCCACATCGCCACGCAATTGTGAACCTGTGAATGTACGAAAATCGATATGTTTTTAAACTTATTCAATGGATCATTAAAAAATGATCCATTGAATAAGTGAACTTTTCCCTTCGACTGTTTTCTCATTCTCATGAGGAATAGTCTCACTTCCTATGAATATCGATCACCTGAAAGTAGAAGAAATGCTTCTGATAGATTTTTTCTCCCTCCATAATCGCTTTCAAATAGTAGACACAATGAGCGAAAAGCGAGAGGAAGACGGGAAGAACCACTGCCACAACTGAAAAAGTGAAAGTACAGAAAATGCCAGAAAATAAGAAAATAACCTAAATAAAAAAATCACCTAAATGTTAATGGCCGAAATAAGTAGCAAAGCCAATCCAAGTTCTGATTTGTAATGGGAAAGCGACGATTGTGAGAGTATGGACGACTCCTTCCTTGATTTTCATCCTGAAAATGTCTATTTGGTTCAAAGGAGGTAGAATAAACGGCGACTCCTTTCTGTCCACAACAAACGATCAAATTCTAAGAAACTCGAAACGGTCAAAGGATTCTGGAAAAAAGAAACATATTCAACATAATCGAGTAATCAAGAGAATGGAAGATACAAGCTACAATTAATGCCTGAGTTCCGGATCTCTCTCACGAATAAATATTTCTCCTCCAGTACACAAGCAAGTGTGCGGAATGAAGATAGACGAGTCCACTCATTGATCAGCGGCCAAACGAACATGATTTGAGGCCTAATGACCCAATCCTAATGAATTCTAGACACCCAAAATCGAACAACATTATCCTATCAAAGTTTCCTTTATATGAAATACGATTCAACAGTGTGAGTGATCGACCCCTTTCCGCTTCTGCCTGAACAAACGATCAAACTTGATCGAAAATAAAGCGGATAAAAATGCTCATTTTTATCATGGATGATAAATTAGGAAAATTGGGATACCCTCCTCTAAAGGGTATCGTAATCAGTCTTCTGTGCAGGAGGGAAAGCATGGAATTCTCTGGGCATATTCTGATATGTGCCTGCCTCAGCATCATTCGGGGGAAGAGCTCCGTTGTACAGTTGGGCAGTATCCTCGGTGTCGGCCTTGCGCATGTGAACGTAGAGACTGAGGCATGCTCCCACTGTAATGTCAAGTTTAAATAATTAAAAAATAACGATAAATGATACCTTGGACGAAGAGAGGTACGATGAAAATCCAGAATTCGGGGAAGTAACCGAAGAGTTTGATGATGAAGGTCACCCACATGACGACTGCCACAGCGGCCTGCAAATATAAACTTCAATACATACCCCTTCTCTCTCTCTCTCTCTCGCTCATACCCTGCTCGATCAGGGTCACTTGGAACGCAGCATATCGATCATATCTCACAATCAGTTCAAACGAAAATTCAAAACATGGGAGTTTCGAAAGTGTCATCGGTTGTCCGAGATATACCATCTTACATCGAGAACTCTTCTAGTCTCTTCTAGACATCGATGCCACACCCCATTAACACTATTTTTGTTCAAATATTTTCCTAGCCGTTCATATTTCCAATGAAGAATGAGTCAATTTTGGATTATTTGCTCAGCCTGGGGACGAAACTGAAGAGATTCTCGCAATAATAGTGTATGCCGATCACCTGGAAGAAGAAGAAATGATTCTGGTAGATTTTCTCTCCTTGCATAATCGCCTTCACGTAGTAGAGACAATGGGCGAAAAGCGAGAAGAAGATGGGAAGGAGCGTTGTCAGAACTGCAAGGAGATTTTGAGACCGAATAAGAACAAAAAAGAAAAGTTAATGAAAATAAACTTACGATCGCCAGCGAAGTAGTACCATGAGATGATTTGTAGTGGGAAAGCAACGATTGTAATGGCATGAACGAGACCTTCCTTGATCTCCATCATCCTGAATGTATTCGGTTTAAAACGAATGGAGAAGAACGAATACGAAGCGAAGGGGCTGAGTATGAGTGATCGGCCCCTCTCCTTTCTGCCTTATCATTTTGAGGAAAAATATGACTTTGAGGGAAAATATGACTCGTAACTGTCAATGATTTCCGACGCTTCAATATTCAAAATAAGGGATTGAATGTATAAGAGTTGAGAGCTACGAGCTGAAGATTGTCAATGAGTAATCTGCAAAGCTCCTTTTTATTCTCGAGTGACTCTTTATTTCACAATCCCCTTCAATCTAGGTAAGACAGCGTGTGGAGTGAAGAGAGGTGAATCCCTTAGCCGATAAGCGGCCAAATGCTCACGATTAGAGGCCAAAGGATCGTTAAACATGAAAGACTACAAACATAGCCCATCCGTTCAACGTTTCCTCTATTCAGACAACTGAGCTAACACCGATATTGTTACGATCGAAAAGCGTTGAGAGATGTGTTGCACCATCGTCAAAAATTGGTAGTAGGTCGATGTATTGTGACGTACAAGCCAGACAGTGGAAAAGGATCACGGAAATAACAATAAAACAGCTTCGAAATTTGGTCATTACTGCTCAGATTCCACCATCGCAAGAGCAAGATGTTCAACAACAGTTCTTATCCATTATCTTTATGGTAGGCTGTCAAGCAGCCAGCAGACTAAGGTGACCGTTCATGCCACATTGAAGAGTGACTCTTCACATGCTTTCGTCTGGCAGAAAGGCAAGTGATAGTGTCAACTCGCCATCATCACTAATCGTGACCGGACTGACCACCAGATGACTTCATCCTTTAGTATCCCTCCTTACTCAGTCTCCCATCTGAATCATTCGTCCGCTTATCTTCATCTCTCTTCTCTTCAATTCGATAAGAGGTGACGGAAGAGATCGAAGCATTCCCCCTTGTACCGACACACACACCCATCCTTTGTTTTACGCCCCGGCCCCGACTATCGATTTCGAGCGCGGATTTACTCGTGATTTTCACGGCTTTCGAGATATATTCGCTTATTTGTATCTCTCATCGAATCTAGTATCTGTATCTCAGACCCGAATGTGCGTGATAACTTGCTGTGGTGGGAAGAGATGCTGCGGCTGCTGCAGTTGTCTCACCTGCTGCTTCCCTATTAGAGTAAGGTTGTTGGTTGACCCCCATCAAAGATTTTGTTTCGAAGAGCTCGAGACATCAATATCAGCAATTACTGAAGCGTAATTTGTATCTGACGATCTGAGACGGGCAACGAAATAAAATAAATGTTCAGGGATGCACATACACGTTCGTTTTCATCAGTTTCCTACTGCAGCTCGCAATGTGCATATTTTTCTTGATATTTGGTGAGTCAGAAACCGATTGTCATCAAGGCTTTTCTCATCATACCTATTTTGTGCTTTGCTAGTTTGTCTTAAATTTTATTTTGCTGTGCAATTTAAAAATTACATTTTTAATTCGAAATATATTCATCTTTCAGAAGCCTGGTACTCGTTCGTCGCAGTTGGATTCGTAATTGGTTTTCACATTTACTTCATTTTGATCTCAAGACGACAAAACTTCTGCTTATTGCATCTATTCACCACATACGAAGTAAGTTTCTTCTCCTGGTGTTGTAGCATGTTTTTAGAGAGGTGCCAATATTCTAATTTCAGTCACTCTGGTCGCTGATCTACGTATTGTTATTCATTTGGTCAATCGTTCTCGAGATCTGGCCAGATTCATGGAGTCCTTTCTGGTGAGCTACTTTTCATCACGCCCATTCAATTATACTTTAGGGAGTACTACTTCGAACTTCTGGGAATGCAGGACTACGACGCTTATTGGAGTAAGTATGCAAGATCATTTTCATCCTCTTCTCTGTCCTTTTGGCCCTTCGTGAGCTGAATATTTCAAAGCAGTAGCTGCGTGGACCAAAAAAACAGAGAATTTCCTAATTTCGAGATTTTACATCAATTTTCAGATGTGGCGAATGTGGGATGGGTTCTGATGGCATCTTCCGCCTGCTGTGCTATAGTTCAATGTGAGCGAATTTTAATTTTAAAATGTTCCAAGAATGTATTATGATCACGCTGAAACCTCTTTGGTCCTGCCAAAAGAGGTCCAGAGATGAATACAGATATTTTCCAGCCTACACCTCCCGTCTTCTCTTCGCCTACAAGAAATGGCTCGAACTGCAGGCTGTCAGGTTGGTTTTCAGTTTTTATTTACAGCGGAAACGTTATCCTCAAGTTATGATAGTGGTTTGACCATCGACTGATATGCTTCACGCGCTCAATAAACAATCCTGTCGAGTAAAATACGATGATTGTCTGACGCCTCTATTTACAAAAAACAAATTCGGAATGTACATTCTCGAGAAATTTTATTTCTTCACAAATCACAAAACTTTTGCGTCGTTAATCGACAACTGAATTTATTCTTCTTGAAAGTTTTTTTTTCTGAATTTATTCTTCTTCCTTCATTGCAGAAATCGCCTTCATCGTCATCAATCCTCTCACGCTGCCCCACACGTCACCGTGATCAACACTCCCGTCTATACCATTCAACCCGCTCCCTCTGCTCCCTATCAACCTCCTTCAGTGCCTCCTCCTCTCCCACCTCCTCCCTCAGCAATGGTCATGCAAGGACCCGCTCCTGGTGAGTATCATTATTGAAATAGCTGACAGCTAACGCACATTTTGCCCTTTTTTGCCATCTAGCTGTAAGGGACAAAAACAAAGCTCTCATTCAGGATTTTGACTAGAATCAGAAAAATCATGACAAGACAGTACCCAACCCTTCAAACTTCACACGTTGCTCGTGATTCATGGGTAAGGCAATTAGGTTCTGGAGAATGGTGACAATTTGCTGTGAAATGATGGGAAACCATTCAATAGTCTAATTATTGAGGCATAGTGCTGCTTCATATTTTCTGGTGATTGGTGATCATTCAGAGACATTGATGATGTGTTTGAAATAACCATTCAATTAAGGCATGCTTCTTATTTTCTGGTGATAATTGTGGACTGAAATATCCATTCAAAGGTCAAATAAATATTTGAGGCACAGCCCTTCTTCCTCCTCCATCCGCTCACACTCTTCCCACTGCTCCTCCCGTCTCGCCCGTTCCCACTTCCGATCAGGGAAGAAGGGTTAATTATTTTCATATTTTCTTCCAGAGACTGTTTGTATCCTCTAAAGAATGTGTGATACTGACATGAAAATTTGAACAGATTGCGTTCTCATGAAAGCATGCCCTTGAACGCTCCATGAAAGAATGTATAAAAAAAACATTATGAAAATGAATTGTTTATTCAGATGTACCCCGAAGTGCCTATGCCCTCGAGCAGTTCTCATCTCGAGGCTCCGCCCCCTTATGCTGCAGCTGTCGCAGAGGGCGCAGCCAAGGGAGGCGCATACGAGAACTTTTCATACGACAACAAGTACTGATTCATCATCGAATGAATCCCATACTTTTCCCATTCCTTTCCATTCTGTCCATTCCTTCCAATACGAGTGCATCTGTTATACGATTATGGTTACGAATAAAGTTTTACATTCCATTCTTCTATTCGTAGCAACTTCATCTGACACCTTGATTATTGAAAATAATATTTATCGATAAGGCTAAAAATTCCAACCAAGATTTGGTGTGGGATCATCGTTTATGAATCACCGACAATTTATGCACATATTACGAAACACGTGAGTTTACATCCGGTCAAGGAATGTTAGATGATGCATACGAATTTTTCAAACCTTTAGATAGCAACAATCAAGAGATTGAACATTTATTAAAGTACAGATCAAGCAACACACACAATTTCCTTCTTCTCCTCGACAGGATACACAGGGAATTCCGTCTGTTTCTCCCTCACAACTTCGATATACGAAGGAAGTCCGGCAGACAATGTACATTTCTCACTGTAGAAGTAGAGAGCGCAACAGACGCAAACTGGAATTAATTATTATTTAAACCCAACCAATTCGCTCGAAGGCAAATGTGAAATCACCTTGGACGAAGCTGGGATAGTTAATGCACCAGTAGAAATCGAGGAAGTAATAGTAAATAAATGGTCTCAAAAAGTGTGCGTAGGCTTGAACAAGGAGCACGCCGACCTGAATTCATTTAATTTAATTTAATTTTTTTGGAATTTATCATACCTCAAAGGAGAAGAAATGGTCTTTGTATTCGTGTTGCCCCCATCTAACTGCTTTGATGTAGTAGCAAATGTGGATGAAGATGGAGAGAATGAAGAGGGACAGTGCGAAGGATGTCGGGAATTGATCTGCACTGAATTGCTGTTATCATGTTTATGAGAGTTAACTCCGAAGATTACTGAAAATGCGTAAATTAAATTTGTAACGATGTTATTATCTTCATTATTTCCTTTACTCACCGAAGTTATTCACGTAGAAGCAAGCGAAGGAGAAGAGTTGGGTGGGGAAAGCGATAATAATCATGGTATTCACGACTCCTTTCTTGAATCGATCGTCCTTCTCTTCATCGTACAAATCCATTCCTTCCTCCTCGGATTGACGAATGAATGCGAACAGAGAGTAGCAAGTCGTTACTGAAATGGATACGCTGCCTATTGTGTGGGATGAATGGGATGGAATTCAAGGAAGAAACGTGGATACGAAAAATAAATCGTTCACCTTGGACCGCCAGTGGAATGAGAAAGAAGAGAGAGGAAAGTCCTAGGAATGTTTTATAATTAGAGTAGAACACGAGTAACTGCAGTACAGCTACAACGACCTGAATTACACAAATATTTCATTCAATTCTGCGAAAACTGTACCTCATAGTAGAAGAACTGCCTTCGAAAACGAGTCTCTCCATTCCTGATTACTCGTAGAAAGTAGAATAGATGAGCGATGATGGAGATAGTTAGCGAGAATGTGAATCTTGCTTTAAATACGATATTTTTGTCGAAACGAATTGTCAAGTGCAAGTTACCGTAGAGTACACCGAGAATTGCGAATGGAACCAATTGCAGTGGAAAAGAGACGATTGTTAGAGCATGGACAAGCCACTTCGATATTTTCATTCTGAAAAAAAGTACATTTCAAAGGTACATACAAAAAAGTAAAAACATCGCAGCGCTTCACTTGAATAAACAATATGCGAAAATAAACATGCAGAAAATAGCTCATACAGGGGAAGGTTCTCAACTGGACCGGTGTGTTTGTTTGATTCCAATGCACACTTTTATCGTTTGTTGATAAAGGCGATGGCGAAAGGCCGGCCAGTGAATCACTTAGTCACACTCTATAAACCGGAAGACCAACGAGGAACCGTCCTCTTCGCATTCTTGGCGGATTCGGCAGGATCAATGATGTCCTATTTTATTTGATTATCAGGCTTGTCCTGGTCCTTGGTTCGGAGGAAGACATTCCGTTATCGTTATTGATGATAATCCGTTCTCGTAACGACCACACCCCTATAAACCTGATGAAAGCGCATGAGTGTTTATCTAGGATGCACGATTGTCGTCGTTTTTATATTTAAAGCTCATAAGAATAATGGTCAGCGCATGAATAAAGTTAGTTTATTGTGTCCAATAAAATATTCACAGATTTATCGTAGACAAAGATTAATTTCAAACGACAGGGACAATTTCCTTCTTTAGTTCGACAGAATATACGGGGAGTTCCGTTTTCTCCTTCTTAGTTTCTGCATCGATTTCATTCTTGATCACATCGGAATACGAAGGAAGTCCACTGGATACGGTGGTCTTCTCGTTGTGGAAATAGAGAGCACAGCAGGCGATCACTGGAAATATGACAATAACACTATTCAGATAACATCAAATACTGTACATATATTGATAAAAAAATTCAGATTTATCTTTTCCTCACATTCAACGTTTGAAGAAGTTTGAATTGTTTACCTTGTAAGATCATGCATAAGGGACTAATCTGCTGGATGAGTGAGAAGTTGAAAAGGTTAGACGAAGAGACAACAAAGGCCTGCATAATTGCAACTGCCATCTACAATATTTATTTTCTTTAGTAAGAACATGGTGAAATTCACCTCAAAGTAGAAGAACTGAGCCTTGTACTGTTTCTCGCCTTTTCTCACTACTTTCAGATAGTAACGAATATGAACGAAAATTGAGGTAGCGATTAGTACAATGCTTCCGAATATGACGATTTCGCCTAAAGATAACTGATAATGCTATTAAAATAAGTGAATTAGCTAACCAAGTAAGAATGCGATGTTTAGTCCGAAGAAGATGAGTTGCATTGGGAATGCGAACATAACCACTGCGATAACAAAAGACTTCTTGAATTGCTCTTCTTTTTCTTCGTCGTAGAGGTTGGTTGGGGTTCCATCGGCCTCGGCCTTACGATCGTGGAGATACGTTATGATGCAGGTTGTGGCTGAAGATTGGCACGAATTAATCAGGGAAGCTACAATCAAAATGGTCTGTCCGACGTGAAGAGATGGCCAACCTTGGACGATCCAGGGAAGAACGAGGAGCCAATATTGGATAGAAAAAATATTGTCCAGAGAGCTGTGCCAGTCCGTAGAGAACATTAAGCCTTGAATTACCGCCACGGACACCTAGAATATCATAGTGATGAATAAACTCAAGCTATTGAATTTGGCTTCAACGGCTACCTGATAATAAAAGAAGTGGCGCTTGTACTGGTGTTCCTCATTTCTGATCACTCTGTAATAGTAGAGAATATGAGCAAAGATTGAGAGAAGGAAGAAAACGATGAATCCGTCTAAAAAAATGGAAAGTTGGCGTTTCGTACGAATTTATTTCTTACAGTTTGTTTGGACGTAAAAGTATACGAATGAGATCAATTGCAGTGGAAAGGCTGTAATTGTGAGGCCGTTCACCAGCTTGTTCGTAAGCCGCATCCTAAATACAACTACTTATTGCATAATATAATATTCTCAAAAAATTAAAAACACTAGAATAAATAAGTAAAGTATCTCGCTATTCCATTCGTCAACGACTGAGCTTTTCCCGTTATCACTCAGAAGGTTCGAAGGAAAATAGACTCGAAATTCTTCCCCCCCCCCCCTCTCGCCCCGTAGATAACAAAAGGTTACACATGATCCGCCTGTTTCGACACAACGTATGATGAACAATTTCATTCTTTTGTTCTACATAATACTTATTTTTAACTGTCAAATATTAAAATTAATAAAAATTTAAGACAAAGTAATTTATCACTGCGGGAATTTGGGTTTGGCGCGAGTGAAAGTTATTGGTTTTTCTCATCGGTTGTTGATGCTGCAAGGATAAGAATCACTTCTAGGGTGAATGGATTACAGACCTCCTTTCTTCATTTCCCGCCTTTCTTTTCTTTGCTCCCTGGAATTATCCACTGGCCAGTTAGTGTTGAAGGGGCAACAGTTCCGGCCACTTTCGATGCGTCTGTAAATCAAATAAATCATAACTTCAATGTGTGTTAATTACCTGGTGCTGGAGGGTTCGCATTTGCATCAGACGATTTCGGCTCCTGTAATCTCTTCGAAATAATAGAGAAGTCATACAAAATAGTTAACCACTGGTGCGCCAGCAGCCTTTACTGGTGATGACTCTGCTGCTTTCACTTCAATTTGAACCGTTCTCTTTTCTCGAGGAGATCGAAGACTCAATCTGACAGGAGCAAACGTTTCAAATGTAATTCAAAATTGATCTCACTTCGGTACTTTATAATAGCACAAAACGATGCAGAGTCCAAGAATGACAATTCCAGTTATAATCACAACAATGAGTAGCCACCAACTGAGACGGATAAATTACGGATAAAATATCGCCAATCAACTTACTGATCTTGCAAATACTCCCCGAATGTTCTTATCTGCAAAGGATAAGTAATGAAGACACAGAACATTTGCATCATACCCCGTGATCTTTTTTCCCTTCGGCAAGTGCTTCTTGACTTACAATGTTTCGACATACACCGACGTCGTCGCATCTTCCTCAAAGAATATCTATATTAATATTTGCGAAAGTTGTCCTACCCAAGCTCTCTCTGCAAATTTCATTAGCCTTCTTCAGAAGACCTTTGTGTCCCCATCGCCCTTTTTGAGTGTAATTCTGATGCGAAAATTGGGGCAGGTCTGCTGTTGAAGTGCATTCTGAAAATGTTGGTATATTATAATTTCGAGTGGTGGATCATAAACAATCGTACTTCCTTCAAAAAGGCAATGTCGTACGCACAAACTCTCAGCTGGTTCGCATTCCTGATATGAAATAATGGGATGCAACTCTTGGATTAAATTATTTTACCTGTAATCCCTCTGCAGCACAAATACTTCCCCCGCATTCCCCTTCCAAACAGGTTCCAGTTGCATCATTACAAGGCAATCCATTGTTAGCTGGTTTTGATTCAGGACAAGTATAGTTTCCGGGAAGACAATACGTTACAGCTCTGCAGTCTTTGTCCTTAATAATCATTATTATTATTTCCCTTGAAGTCATGAAAATCTCACTGGCGAGCAAATTTCGGATGCTCCTTTGAACTTGCAATTTTCACTGCAGCAACTTCCTTGAGTGGGGGAGCATTCGTAGGCTGTGCTCTGAATGAACAATTTAAAAAATTGAATTATAACCAAAAATACTTTTAGTGTGCATTTGAGTGGATGATCTCCATGCCAACAGCATTGATCGCGCATGTTCAGACATTCCTGAATATATGATAATAACTGGAAAAAATATTTTCATTTTTTTCGATGGGATAAATTACAATAAAAGTAAGTCCAACCTGTTCATTATGTCCACAATCGCACACTTCGTCCCCCTCGCGGATTCCATTCCCACAAATCGGAGTGGATTCACCTGAATGCAGCGGAAAATTACATTTTGATTGCTTAATACTCGCTTATGAAGCAATTTGTTTGCATCGCATCATTATGTCTCGGGTCGATCGAGAGAAGCCGCTGAAATTGGTTATTTTAGAAGGAGGAACTTGCTTATATTACCCACTTTGAGATTCCTTGTTATATTTCTGATAGAGCACACAGACAGCAATTCATGATTCGGCTTCTTTCCATCATTTGCATTGGGATACATAATATAATGGCCCTTTAAAAATACTTATACTTTCTTCACCACACTTATGGATACCGTTTTCCCATCAGAGTCGCATTCTGGATACACTTCTGATTCGAGTTTTCCCGATGCGAGAGGTTGATGGTCATGATCAGATCCCAAACTGTGGCCTAGTTCATGTGCGAGAGTCAGATGTCGTTGTCGTTCAGGAATTTCATTGCCTGATACGAATATTTCCAATTGCAACCAACGTTCATAAAGGTCATCACCATGGCTACGAAATGTGACCATTCCTGTATTGTAAGACACTTTTGCACTTCTAGATCCGGCTTTAGTGCACGCATAACAGGAAAATGCGAGACCTAGAGTATCCTGATCGAAATCCCTGAAGAGATACTATGCATGATATTGTTATGAAACTGTGAACGAACCTATATGTAAACACATAAGACAGGCAATAATCAGAAAAATTTGATGCAGAATGCCAATCCAAAAATGTCTGTGATATCGTAGTCTCTTTAACAAACGGATTTGCAATATCATTCGCCTTTGTATAGAACTATAGAATAAGATTAGAGATGAAAAGCGATGATAATTTTTACTCTGAATCCTGCAATCTTGAAATGTATTCCAGTAATTCCTCCAAAATCAATTTTCTTGTATATGTCATTGACTCTTTTCAATTGATTTCCCATCATACTCATCAATTCACTATGAGTTCTTAATTTAAATAATCTAGTACTGTCTATTGATTGGATGACCCACGCGGAAGTGTCTCCTCTTCCCGCTCCATTGAACACATACTCATACAGGGTGTGATCGATCTATCAATTATCTGTTATCAAGCTAAAATATGAACAATACCGTAATTTTCAAAGTGCATATTCTATTGCTCGAAATTCCATTCTCATCCATTGAAACAGTTTCTCTTTTATATTGCGGATTTTTCAACGAAGAGCGCGATCCCTGATGTTTTTGTATTTCCAAGACTCATTTTTAAACGATAATCTCACTGTTCCCTTCAATTCGCCTTCACATATTTCATATGGTCTCTTATTATGAGTATTGCGCTTGGGAGGTTCAGGTTGACGAGAATGTTCATTCTTGCGAGGAAATTCAAATTGGTCCTCGTTCTTGTAATTACGGTTAAAATATGAGTAACCTCTGCAAATCGTATGTAGAAATGGCAAGAAAAAAAGTAATAAACCTCTTAGATCGATCACTTGGTTCGGGCATCTCAACATCATTCGATGAATAAATGAAGGAATGGAAAGGTGACGTAGAATTGTATGGATAGGAAGACTCAATCTGAATTGCTTCAAACTATTTCCATCAATTACAAACCTCAACTAACCCAGAACTCTTCCCCATTCGACGTTTCGATTACTCCTTCGAATATTCCGTGATTAATCGAACCAGAAACATACGAATTATCATCCCCTGAAAGTGTTCTTCAACGTTTATTGCAATCATTGAGATCACCTTCGATTATCCCTTTGAAAATATTGTGCTCCCATTCAATTTTTTCTGTTTTATTTTCATATTCCATTGTTGCGCCTTTCAAAAATACAGAACTGAAAGAAATGCAATGAACATGTGGAATTCTGCGCAAGAAATGGTGAAATCTTTCAATAAATGCTCAACAACTCACTCTTTCTCTTGGACTCTCTCAAGGATCAGTTTGAAATCTCGATCGTAAGCATGGAAATTCAGACGTATTTTCTCATCCGCAGATCTGAAAATGAAATCACAAATGAGCAAATCATAAAATAACCGTCTCTTCAATTTGAATTCGGATAGTCGAACGAACATTTTCCCTATAATCGAACCTCGAAAATCGGTTTAGATCGGTCGGTCGATAGGTGAGAGGCTCATAGTGTTTGAGGAACTTGTTGAGACTTTCTCCTGAGAAAAATACATAAAATAGCTTCAGAAAAGAACTGACCAGTGGAAAAGATGAAAATGAAGATAAAGAGATATTTCATAGTTGACCACTCGGGAAGAGAGAAAGGAGGGCGAATGAGAGGAGTAATGTGGAAGAGTATTGTGGAATAATATGAGAAATTCTATGTTAATTTTTAAATTATAATTTAATTAGAACATGTAAATTAGAATTGTATTTATTGAAATTTATCATCATGTTCAACTATGAGATTCACAAGGCTTCTGTAAACTTCGATAGTGCGCTTGTACCGTAGATCCAGACTGTTCCCTTTTTTTGGCATCTGTATCGTCACACGGCTGTGGTTCCAGATACGATGAGTCTATTAAAACACTGCTCAAGAATATATTGGGCATAATGTAATCTCGGATTACAGAATCCCTTCACATGATGTTTGCTCATTCACAGTAAAAGTTCGATCGTCACATCCGCTCATTCTTTGTCTTATCTCTCTTATCACCCCCCCCCCCATCCGTTACGTGCTAACTGTCGTGTCCAGATGGGAAGGTCAAGTGGTCGATTGTATTGTGCATTCCGTCAACTCCTCTCCATTTTCACTACGATTGCATAAATTTCTCTTGAAATACGCAAGTAATTTATTGCTCATAATTAGTAATGTGAAATGAAAATTTGTCATCTGTTTAATCATCACCCTTTTCTTCTCGCCCTTTTCGGGCACTCTCATCACTTTCCCTTTCCATTCCATGTGTGATGGTATGATTTTTCAATAATTTTTGGCCCCTTTTCCTTAAAGAAGGTGTCCCACCAATATCTGGCGAACTGAGTTCTCGATGTGAGCTTGTGGGCCGTGGCTACCCGATAGCACTTTCGAAATTCCCATGTTTTCAATTTTTGTTTGAACTGAGATAGGAGCAGTTGGCTGCGTTCCAAGTGACCCTGAAACGCAGGCAACGAGCTAGAGAGCGTGCGAAATGAGGAGAGCGTCCCTCTCATTCCTCACTTTGCATAGTCGCCCGCGCAGTTCGTGGGACGCCTTCTTTAATAATTTTAAATTTCAAAAGATTCTCGTTGGCGCGTTTCTCTATGCACGTGAATAGCTTCACATCGCGTCTCTTTCTCTCATCCAGCTGATTCTCTCGCGTCTCTGTCACTCTCGCCACTCTTCTTTCCCCTTGTACTTCTCCCATTCCCTCCCGTTCAATCACGACTTCTACCTCCTCCACCTTCCCATTTTATATCGTTTCTACACGCTTTTGCTGATTACTTCCATTTGAACGTTTTCCGATTATTCCAATTTGCTCGTTAAAAAAATAAAAGAATTGAATCCTCAGGCTGAATGATACCTTACTTGCTGTAAAACGGTCGATCGCCTCCTCGATCGATATGGAGTACAAGAAGAAAGCGCAAGAATCGCTCGCGCTTGCCGCTTTTCCACTACAATGGCTGACAGCGGGGTACTTCTACACGAGTAATAGTGAGTGATCCATTATTAATCGTTGCATTTCGAAATTTGCTCCTTAGTTTATCACTCTGAAACTGAATCGTAAAATGACTTGGTTTCAGTCCTTGGCTGCTGTAGAAGTGTCGACCATCTCGTTTACTATCGGAAAGTGATCAAGGAAGGAAAGAAGGATTACAAATCGCCCTTCTCCTATTATGAGGTAATAATACAGTACAAAATATCAAATGAGTCAATTTATGGGGTTGATAAATGCCTTGAAAATTTGTCTTTTCTCTGTCTGTATTGTGCGGTTCATTACATAAATGTTGAAGAAGTCATTTTCGCCGTCTGTCACCAGAAAAATACACTATTTCAGATGGGAATGGCGGTTCTTCAACCGGCCCTCGTCGCTGCGAATCCCGCCTACATTGGAACTCCCACCTTCTGGGTGATGACTGTGCCATGGATTGCTTCAGGTAAATTTTTTTTGATTAGGATTGTCCGGTGAAGAATACGTCTCGTTATTGCGGTTGTTCTATTCGCACTCTGACCTATGAAAGACCATGAAAAATGAAGAGATCTATTCATGATCCTGATAACAGTAATTATCGATCGATGCTCAGTGTCTCTGATCTCATAGATCAGCGATCAATTCTCTTTGAATCATCTCGTATTATCTCCTGATTGCATCTATCTTCCCCGCTCCTCTCTATTTCTCTTGTTCCGCGGAGTATTTAAGCCATCAGAGCTATGATAAAGACAGTTCACCCACTGAATCTCCGTGTTGCCGACAAGTGGTGCATCGCCTAACCGAACCCGTCGGCCACTAGTTCTTCACTACCTCGGTCGACCGTGGATCAGCTCCATCCCGAGGTACTCCATCCCCCCACCCATCTTCACTACTTCATCTTCGCCATCCCCCAGTCTACTACTCCCTGATGGATTCCTTCCCCTCTTCATCTATCTACACTCGTCTTCCCGTTCTTCCTCTTCCTTCCTTCGATGGATCATCCGATTGGAGGCAGTTCTGGAGTCGATTCATAGTCACTATTGACTGTCAACCCATCTCAAACATCGAGAAGCTCATCTACCTTCTCAACTCTCTTCATGGACCTGCACTCGACCTCGTCCAAGGATATTCAGTTTCGGAGGCAGCCTACACTGCCGTGAAGAGGACACTGGAGGATGAGTACGGAGATAATGGAATGCAGATAAGTCGGCTCTACGCTTCCTTCTACGATCTTGATAAGGCTGAGGAGAGTACAGCATCTGCCCATCGGACTCTTCAACACATCACTCGAATCACTCGTCAACTCATTTCAATGGGAGAAATGATCGACAACGGAATGATGGAGTTTATTCTACTGAAGAAGCTGCCTCGTTTTCTTCTGGAGTGTGCACTCCGTGTCAAGATGGAGAAACAACTCAAATTGACTGGTCTACTGGAGCATCTATCACAAGAGATGGCCATTCGACGTCAGACGGAGGAATTGAGCAGTCCTTCACTACCGTCTCCTACTATCGCTTCGAAGCCGTCCATTCCGTCTTCTACTATTCATTCGGCCCGTATTCGGAAACGAGGATGGGATACTCGACCCGTCTATCCATGCAAGTTCTGTGGTGGAGCGCACTCCGTTCTTCTCTGCCCCTTGGATAACTCTCATCGAAGACAAAGTGTAATGGAGAAGAAACTATGCATCGCGTGTCTCCGTCCTTCCCATCCCTCTTCTCCCTGCCCCTCCAAACAACCCTGTCGATACTGTTCATCACCCCATCATCACTCTGCCCTCTGTTCATCATCTTCATTGGAAGAGAAGAAGCCTCCATGGAAGGAATCATCAGCCTCCACTGTCACCGATGAGAAGGAAGTCATACTGCTCTCACACGATCTACAGATTATCAATCCCCGCAGTGGAGTGGAGATGCGATCGACTGTCTTCTTCGACAACGGCGCTCAGAAGTCATTCATTCATGAGGATCTCGCCAATTCCCTTCACCTCGTCCCTATTGATCACACACAACTCGACATCCGCGCCTTCGGAAACCATTCGATGTCCTTCCCAAGCTCGCGCTACATCGTGCAACTGAAGCAAGAAGACGGTCAACTGGTTGATCTACTCGTCCATTCGACTCCTCGATTGGAGATGGAGATGACAATGACTGGAGTTTCTCCTCATGACCACGACAAGACGAAACCAACATTGCGGACTGTTTCTCCTGGAATTCTCATTGGATCCGATCGATTTTGGGACTTTATTCATGGAAGAGGACCGATTCTACAATCCGGATTGAGGAGCATCAACACTGTATTCGGAAGAATGGTCACTGGATCTACAACACCTTCTTCCTCTTCTCGTCCCCTCACTCATCTTTCGCCGCCTGGAGGGTCGTTCTCTCTCTCGAACGATCGAAGATCATCATCGAATCCCTCGAATATACTCACTGCTTTCTCTACTGCATCAACCACCTTCTCCATTATGACGCCTTCGGAATCACCGGATATCCCTTCTACATCGAATCATCAGCCAACAATTCTCAACGTGCCATCGCTTCCGCCGTAACCTCTTCTTCTCCAATCGTCTCATACATTTGGACGCTCAATGATGCCTCTACGATCACATTCCGACAATTTATCGTGTTCTTTTATTCGTCTCACTTCAAGTCTTGTCTTAGCTCTTCTCCTCATCAATCGTTTGCCTTGCAAACCTTTTGCCGCCTTGAGTGTCTCTGATCTCATAGATCAGCGATCAATTCTCTTTGAATCATCTCGTATTATCTCCTGATTGCATCTATCTTCCCCGCTCCTCTCTATTTCTCTTGTTCCGCGGGGTATTTAAGCCATCAGAGCTATGATAAAGACAGTTCACCCACTGAATCTCCGTGTTGCCGACACTCAGATTGAAATCTTAAAATCCAATTGGTTTGACTGTCTGAAATTATGCAATCGTTATTTCCAGTGTACACGTGTACCGCAATGTATTTCAAGAAGGGGGAGACGAAGGAAGAGGAAGAAGATGATTTCACTGTGCTCGATGTTATCGATGATGAAGAGATTGAAGAGAGCAAGAGAATGGAGATAGAGTTTCCCGATTTTGTTGTTGTAGATAAAAGTGATCTTATGTAAATTATATAATTATTGAATAAACATTTCATCTAATCGAAGTGGAGATGCCACGCTAGATCACGTACAAGGCAACCATTCTGAGTGTAAATGAGTGAATCAGTTGTGGGTCATTCTGAAAGATTCGGCGAATGAAAATTCCTTGAAATTTGATTTTTTGCTTCTCATTTGTGATAGATAACGCTGATAATCATCTTCCTCCCCAATCTTCTTCATTACACCGTTCTAGAGAGGATACTTCGAGAAGCGAAGGCGGGTTCAGTTGGTGTTTGTGGTTAGTCGGATTCTCCAGTGCGAGTATTGATATGCCGACTCATTATTTTTAATTCCGTATAATCAACTCTGAATGTGTACGTTTCAGGATGATTCCTTGTCGACTGATCGTAATTCTTCCCTTGCTGCTCACTATGTATTGCAATGTAGGGCAATGCTCTACCAGTAAGATTTATTATGTAACAAAAATACAATAGAATGTATTTGTAGATATTTGCAAAGGTAATAATTTTCTGTGCGTTGATCGTTCCGCGTGCATCCCCAATGCTTGGCTGTGTGACGGAGACAAAGATTGTGATGACCATTCAGATGAGGTACTACCGAAATATTGAGTAGTATTTGTTTACAATTGACATTTCATGCGTCTTGTGGAAAGTCGGAAGGGGAGCTGAAAGTTATTGAATACGTTGAAAGAGAGATCGCTGAACGAATTAAAACGCGTTATCTGTAAGAATGTATCAGAAAGGTCCGGAAGTGGCACATCTTTTTCAAAATGGGTTTCAAACATCCAGACTTCGGCTATAGAGTGCATAGGGGTGGGATACCCTTCAGCCAAAAAAATATTTTAAAAATTTTAACTTTTGGCGGGAAATTTGAAAAAAAATAGTTTTTAGAATTTCACAACATGTCATATACCATTCGAAAGAGCGTCAAAAGTTGTGTAAAATCCTAGAAAAGTTTTTAAATTTATTGACTTTTGGTCGAAAAAATCTCGAAAAACCGAATTTTCGGGCTTCATTTTGAAAACAATCGTTTACAACTACATTGCAAACGAAAACTAAATCCCAATTTTTTGCACACTCGTACTTTATAGAACTCGCATCCAGATCCTGTTGAAAAATCTGGACCTTTCGAAGCCCGAGCACATGTTTA
>LS485250.1:185255-207089 GCA_900490705.1 Pristionchus arcanus
TCCATTCCGTCTTCTACTATTCATTCGGCCCGTATTCGGAAACGAGGATGGGATACTCGACCCGTCTATCCATGCAAGTTCTGTGGTGGAGCGCACTCCGTTCTTCTCTGCCCCTTGGATAACTCTCATCGAAGACAAAGTGTAATGGAGAAGAAACTATGCATCGCGTGTCTCCGTCCTTCCCATCCCTCTTCTCCCTGCCCCTCCAAACAACCCTGTCGATACTGTTCATCACCCCATCATCACTCTGCCCTCTGTTCATCATCTTCATTGGAAGAGAAGAAGCCTCCATGGAAGGAATCATCAGCCTCCACTGTCACCGATGAGAAGGAAGTCATACTGCTCTCACACGATCTACAGATTATCAATCCCCGCAGTGGAGTGGAGATGCGATCGACTGTCTTCTTCGACAACGGTGCTCAGAAATCATTCATTCATGAGGATCTCGCCAATTCCCTCCATCTCGTCCCTATCGACCACACACAACTGGACATCTCCACTTTCGGGAACCATTCGGCATCCTTCCCTAGCTCCCGCTACATCGTGCAACTGAGGCAAGAAGACGGTCAACTGGTTGATCTACTCGTCCATTCGACTCCTCGATTGGAGATGGAGATGACAATGACTGGAGTTTCTCCTCATGACCACGACAAGACGAAACCAACATTGCGGACTGTTTCTCCTGGAATTCTCATTGGATCCGATCGATTTTGGGACTTTATTCATGGAAGAGGACCGATTCTACAATCCGGATTGAGGAGCATCAACACTGTATTCGGAAGAATGGTCACTGGATCTACAACACCTTCTTCCTCTTCTCGTCCCCTCACTCATCTTTCGCCGCCTGGAGGGTCGTTCTCTCTCTCGAACGATCGAAGATCATCATCGAATCCCTCGAATATACTCACTGCTTTCTCTACTGCATCAACCACCTTCTCCATTATGACGCCTTCGGAATCACCGGATATCCCTTCTACATCGAATCATCAGCCAACAATTCTCAACGTGCCATCGCTTCCGCCGTAACCTCTTCTTCTCCAATCGTCTCATACATTTGGACGCTCAATGATGCCTCTACGATCACATTCCGACAATTTATCGTGTTCTTTTATTCGTCTCACTTCAAGTCTTGTCTTAGCTCTTCTCCTCATCAATCGTTTGCCTTGCAAACCTTTTGCCGCCTTGAGTGTCTCTGATCTCATAGATCAGCGATCAATTCTCTTTGAATCATCTCGTATTATCTCCTGATTGCATCTATCTTCCCCGCTCCTCTCTATTTCTCTTGTTCCGCGGGGTATTTAAGCCATCAGAGCTATGATAAAGACAGTTCACCCACTGAATCTCCGTGTTGCCGACACTCAGATTGAAATCTTAAAATCCAATTGGTTTGACTGTCTGAAATTATGCAATCGTTATTTCCAGTGTACACGTGTACCGCAATGTATTTCAAGAAGGGGGAGACGAAGGAAGAGGAAGAAGATGATTTCACTGTGCTCGATGTTATCGATGATGAAGAGATTGAAGAGAGCAAGAGAATGGAGATAGAGTTTCCCGATTTTGTTGTTGTAGATAAAAGTGATCTTATGTAAATTATATAATTATTGAATAAACATTTCATCTAATCGAAGTGGAGATGCCACGCTAGATCACGTACAAGGCAACCATTCTGAGTGTAAATGAGTGAATCAGTTGTGGGTCATTCTGAAAGATTCGGCGAATGAAAATTCCTTGAAATTTGATTTTTTGCTTCTCATTTGTGATAGATAACGCTGATAATCATCTTCCTCCCCAATCTTCTTCATTACACCGTTCTAGAGAGGATACTTCGAGAAGCGAAGGCGGGTTCAGTTGGTGTTTGTGGTTAGTCGGATTCTCCAGTGCGAGTATTGATATGCCGACTCATTATTTTTAATTCCGTATAATCAACTCTGAATGTGTACGTTTCAGGATGATTCCTTGTCGACTGATCGTAATTCTTCCCTTGCTGCTCACTATGTATTGCAATGTAGGGCAATGCTCTACCAGTAAGATTTATTATGTAACAAAAATACAATAGAATGTATTTGTAGATATTTGCAAAGGTAATAATTTTCTGTGCGTTGATCGTTCCGCGTGCATCCCCAATGCTTGGCTGTGTGACGGAGACAAAGATTGTGATGACCATTCAGATGAGGTACTACCGAAATATTGAGTAGTATTTGTTTACAATTGACATTTCATGCGTCTTGTGGAAAGTCGGAAGGGGAGCTGAAAGTTATTGAATACGTTGAAAGAGAGATCGCTGAACGAATTAAAACGCGTTATCTGTAAGAATGTATCAGAAAGGTCCGGAAGTGGCACATCTTTTTCAAAATGGGTTTCAAACATCCAGACTTCGGCTATAGAGTGCATAGGGGTGGGATACCCTTCAGCCAAAAAAATATTTTAAAAATTTTAACTTTTGGCGGGAAATTTGAAAAAAAATAGTTTTTAGAATTTCACAACATGTCATATACCATTCGAAAGAGCGTCAAAAGTTGTGTAAAATCCTAGAAAAGTTTTTAAATTTATTGACTTTTGGTCGAAAAAATCTCGAAAAACCGAATTTTCGGGCTTCATTTTGAAAACAATCGTTTACAACTACATTGCAAATGAAAACTAAATCCCCATTTTTTGCACACTCGTACTTTATAGAACTCGCATCCAGATCCTGTTGAAAAATCTGGACCTTTCGAAGCCCGAGCACATGTTTACCATGGTTTTGCAGTACGGGATTCACGATCCCCACCGACAACTTACCTTTATTTTCTTACTATGGATGAGATTCTATCATAAAATGGCTCAAATAGTAAAGTTAGGTAGCATAGTAAATTATCATCACCATAGAAGTCTATTTCAAAAATAAAAAATTTCCGGAATTTTTTGGACCATGACCCGGGGTTCATGCCTCCGAAATGGCTCACCACCATGAACCCGGGGTCATGGTCCAAAATTCTTCCGAAATTTTATGATCGAGAAACTTCAAGTACTATACGTTAATACATACTACTGTACCCCAACAATATACCGTAACCCAAATTACCATATTCCGGTAATCGCAAATTAACTTTTTTCCAAAAGTGTATTGAAAAGTCAGTTCACGATTCCAGGAAAGGTAGATTACGGTACTTCGGGTTACGGTATATTATTGGGGTACAGTAGTATGCATTGACGTATATTACTTGAAGTTTCTCGATCATGAAATTTCGGAAGAATTTTGGGCCATGACCCCGGGTTCATGGTGGTGAGCCATTTCGGAGGCATGAACCCCGGGTCATGGTCCAAAAAATTCCGGAATTTTTTTATTTTTGAAATAGACTTCTATGGTGATGATAAGTTACTATGTTACCTAACTTTACTATTTGAGCCATTTTATGATAGAATCTCATCCATAGTAAGAAAATAAAGGTAAGTTGTCGGTGGGGATCGTGAATCCCGTGCTGCAAAACCATGATAAACATGTGCTCGGGCTTCGAAAGGTCCAGATTTTTCAACAGGATCTGGATGCGAGTTCTATAAAGTACGAGTGTGCAAAAAATGGAGATTTAGTTTTCATTTGCAATGTAGTTGTAAACGATTGTTTTCAAAGTGAAGCCCGAAAATTCGGTTTTTCGAGATTTTTTCGACCAAAAATCAATAAATTTAAAAACTTTTCTAGGATTTAACACAACTTTTGACGCTCTTTCGAATGGTATATGACATGTTGTGAAATTCTAAAAACTAATTTTTTTCATATTTCCCGCCAAAAGTTAAAATTTTTTAAATATTTTTTGGCTGAAGTGTATCCCACCCCTAAGCACTCTATAGCCGAAGTCTGGATGTTTGAAACCCATTTTGAAAAAGATGTGCCACCTGAATCTCATTCTTAGGGAGAACGCGTTTTAAGTTGGAAAAGGAAAATATTACAAGGAAAGTTGAAAAGCTGGAGAAATTGAAGGTTATCATGATAAAAGAACGAGGGTGAAATTAGTGATTATTCAGGATGACGATAGATTCTTCGTGTGTGTCGAAAGCGGCTCAATACTCCCCTCAGTATGGAAATGTGATGGAGAGAAGGATTGTAATGATGGATCTGATGAGGTATCGTGACAAATTCAAGAAATTGATAATTTCTTTAAACTTGAGAGCGACGGGAGAGTTGGGAAGGTACTTCATTGGAAGGATTTCATTGATAGTAGAGGACACTAACAACAAGCAATTTAGGTGAATGAGAACAATTCGAACTTCAAGTTCAACGTAGAAAACATTACTGGAATTCCAAGTGAGGCAACGGGAATCGCCAAGACATCTCCTTGCAACAATGGAGAATTCAGCTGCAGGGGAGGTTCTATTGTATTTTCTAAAACTAATGCAGTACAAAATAAGATTGGAGGTCGTTGTATCAACTCTTCTCTGACATGCGATGGGAAATTCGATTGCCCTGACGGAGACGATGAGCCTCCTGTATGTCATGAGTGTGCCTCGCTCAATCCCTGCTCCCATATCGCCATCAACACTCTCAACGGTACGTTTAGCGGCCGCCATTTTTATAATATATTTCGTTGATTTATTTGAAGATGGAAACATTAGTATCTTCATTGAAGAAAATTAAGGTTGCAAGTGCTCATGCCCAACGGGAAAAACGCTTCAGTCGGATGGAAGAACGTGTAGAGATGAAATAATTCAACTCCACATCTCTGGCGAGGTACCCAATGTATTTTTATTCAAATGACTCTGTTTCTTTGTGTGCATCAATCATCGAAAGCTAACGAAAAATCTTTAAATTTAAGAACCCTCATTATTCCAGATCAAGCTGGCCTTCTCCTCCTCTGATGGTCACAACCTCCTCCAAAAGTCACTTGGAATGACGGTGAATGGGTAAAAAAATTAATACATTTGCAATAGATCCTAACACATTCCTTTAGACCGTCCATCGCGGTCAGCTCTCCTGCGGTCAAAAGCACAGATTCATAAACTTGAAGTCCGCCTTCTATCGCTTTTGATTTGCTTCTGTGCACGTGATAAAGTCATTCACTCAACGGACATCACTGGCAGGAAGCACGCAAAGCAACACGCATCTATCGATTCGAAACTAAATATAATGATAACGACACCCAAAAAAATAAACTTACTTAATATAAACTTACTGGTTTGATTCAGTAATCTTTTTTTTGGCAAATATTGTGACTCACTTCGAGCAGGTGCGACGTATAAATGGCAAAGAAAACGAGAAGGGACTCTCACACTCTCCATTGCTCTCTCGTATTTTGTATGCGTATCTTGGCAACCCTCGCTCATCCCCTATAGAACCGTCATTTCACACAATCAATCATTTCCACTCTATTGTTTCAGGATGCTAACCAAAAGATCCTTCGTTGATGCGCTCACAATCGTTGCGTTTCCATTGCAATTGATTTCTTGTGCATTTCCCGCCACTAGAAACAGTTAGTCACGTTTTTAAATTAACATTTCACAAATGATAAACCTAAAATGAATACACAATTATAGGTTCGTGCGGTCTATTGTTCATTCTCGCCATTGTTGCCCACTTTGCTTACTATAAAAGAGTAATCAACGAGCGAAAGAATGAGTATAGAGAGCACTTTTTCTACTACGAGGTATGGAACTTCATAGATTTTTAGCCCAGTGAACCCCACTGAATGCGGTGGAGATAGAGAATACGAATGATGGGGAGGGCTTTGCGATAAATGGTTGGGCCAAAAATCAAAGAAGTTCCGAGGTCTAGCAGATATCAGTAAAGTTATTATGCTTATCCCTTCGTCTTTAGATTGGAGCAGGAATTGTGCAAGTCTTCTTTGTCACCACTAATCCCGTTTACTACGGAAATGCTCCATTCTGGATGATGACTATTCCTCTTGTCGTGCAAGGTTGAAATTATTATTCACTTTGTTTATGTTTGAAGTGTGTTTTCAGTGATTCTTTGCATCACAATGTACCTCTATGGACACCCATTCGACTATACGGTTATCGATGGGAAACAGGAGAAAGCACCCAGAGATTTATATTTTTATCCCTTCCCAACCGTTCACAAGAAGGATTTGATCTAGGAAGATGTCGTCTTGTTGATATATATTTGTTTTCTTACTTATTCACTCCGTAAGTGATAAATTATTGCATAATGACTAGTAAATGTGGAAAAAAAGCATGCATCGTTAGGAATGATAATATGTGAACAAGCATTTCCGTCGTGCACAGAACAACCAGGCAAATATCCATGGGTGATAAGAGAGGAAGAGGTTGATGACTCATTGTCATAGGGCCGAATGTCTACTATTCAACGTGTCCCATCTGAACAGTCATTTTGAACCACGTATTCAATGACTTAGGACTGTGCCATCTCAACACCGAACACGTAGTCCATTTTATTGTTCGGTTCATCTGTGTTCTTTATCCCAATAATTTATCGTAGAATATTCCCTGTCTATCATGCACATTCTTTGCCCTGTCTCATTCTGAAATGATGCTTCCTGCTCCGAAAAAAGAAATTCCTCTTGAATAATAGATAGATAGTAATCGATACTTTCTGATTCATCGGCAAATTATTTCATTTGATTACTGACAGCGCGCTTGCTGAACTAATAATTTCTCAAATATCGAATCTATTTGTTCAGGATGCAAGCCAAGAAAGGAATACTTCATACTTTAACGATCGCTGCATTCGCATGTCAATTGGCACACTTTGCATACTTCTACACAAGAGCATGTGAGTATCGACGACAGGGATGCAGTTTCGATGGCGATGTTATCGCATAATCTTCCCTCGATGCAATGTACCGCCATCACCATCGAATCGGCATCCCTCATCGATGATGCATTCAAAATCATTGTTTCTGTGAATATCTTAGACACCCACTCTAGCACGTATGCACGATATTTCCATGTCTCACTTTTCAGCGAGAGGCTTCGCTATTCTCTTCATCTTCTCAATCGTCGCTCACTTTCTTTACTACAAACGAGCAATCAAAGAAGGAAAGAAACAGTTTAAAACTCATTTCTTCTACTATGAGGTGACTCAATTCTCTCTTCTCTTCAATTGATAATTTTTTTAGATCGCAGTGGGCCTCCTTCAGGCATTCATGGTATTTTCATTCCCCATTGCACTCGCCAATTGGATTATGACCATACCCTTGGTGGTGCAAGGTACCGAGAACTTGATCTTTGGTCTTCCTAAAATAGGAGTGATTTTCAGCGGTAACCTGTATTGTGTTGCACGTTTTTGATGAAAAGACTGATTCCGGTCTTCCCTTTCACAATGAAGTCATCAGCGACAGAGAAGATGATCAATTCAAGAAGAAAGTTGCTTTCTACGATTTCCCTATCGTTCACAGAATTTCATCTGCGGATGAGCATTGAAGACGTTCATTTACTTGAAATGTTCGCAATTCAAATAAATGATTTATTTGTGAATAATCAAGATACTTCAAGGAGGATGGATTCCTCTGATGTCGAAGACGGTTTTTATAAGCGATAAAGAATAGTGTTCGCTTTCTCATTTCATTTTTTTCTCCCATCATCTGTCTCCATTTCACCCCTCTTCTCGTCCTTTCATTTTCGTCTCTCGTGTTCCTTGAGGGAGGTCGCTTCCTCCTCTCTTCCTATTCCCCTCTCCCTTTTTCCATCCACCGTAACGGAGTCTACCGTAACAACGACGTGTACTGAAGGTAGAATTACCGGTTCAGATTGGTCAGTCTATTCCAAGTTTTAGATGTCGAAGTCAAAAGACGACGTCGATGACGCTGAAAGAAGATGGCAGTTGGTGGAAGTAGATGGAAGAAGAAGATGGAAGAAGAGGAATGGGGAGGTAATACTGGAGACAACGATCCGTCTATACTTTTGTATTTTTTCCTAATTGGAAAGATCACCAACAAGCATCAATTCTATTATCTATATATTCTATTCAGATTAAAGTGGAAGTTCCATCGAAGATGCCGATGAATTCGAACGTCCAAGTCGATAACGAAGGCAATTGGTATCACATTTTTAACCAGTTATTCATTGATCCGTTCATTACTAAATTCCCAAAATATATCTCAAATCTGGAATCTCATTGTTTTTTTTGTATTTACACTCTGCTCTCCATTCAATCATTAGTCTCGATTTCCGAAATCATGTTTTTATTTAGGGATGGCGATTTCTCATCAATGAAAACGTATGCACTGGAGAAGTTCTGCTCTGATTTAATAGAGGTATCGTCAGATTCGAATGTTCAGCCTACTTAATACTGTGCGCACAAAACGGATAGATTGGTGTTTATATTAGATTCTTCCTAAAAAAATATATTTCAGAGAGTCCGCATAGAGACGAGTGATGGTATCAAGTCGAATTTGCTAGGTCTGCTCCACAGAATGGCTGTCGAAAGGGGAGGTGAGTCCTATACTCAGATGCACTTTTCGACGATGAATTGAGCACGATTACATGTATGAAACCGAAGGAAACCCTATATTCCAGATATGTGGCCCGCCCTTCGACAGTTTGTACACGAGGGTATCTCGTCCAGTGATATCGCCCTTCACAATTATGCTATTGATATTCTCGGGTAAATAATCTCAATTAGAAATTTCAGGGGGGGAAGCATCCGCTTCTTCATTCTTCGTACTCACGGTTAGAGTGAGGGGAGAGCACGCGGAATGCAGAAACGTATTCTTCATTCTGACAGTCCCAATTTCTGAGAAACTCATCTTCTTGATTACAGATTGTGTTATTGGTTTGATGCGAAAGACGTGCTTCTTCCTCTGATCGTGGACTCGAATCCCTCTGGTCGGAAGGAGGCACTCGAGACTCTCTATCGAATCATCAATTCAAATTGGGGACTCGACGATGAATCATTTCGCATCATCATCTCAATTCTAATCAAGGTATTCTACTCTTTCTCTCCACCATTAGTGATGTGACACGTCTAATTTTTTCTCGGTATTTCCAAACCATTCTAACCGATTCAGACTGAGTCATTCTCTGTGTGTTAATATGCCGACCGGTATTTCTTTTCAGCTCTCGGACATGGGTTGCTGTGCGCCTCCTTCACATGATTACTTCTATGGAATTGCGCCATACGATCTGGTAAGCGACAAGGATTTTCATCTCGGAATTTAGCCCATGGAGCCTCAGGAGTACAATTATCGGTCTCGATGAGTTTGGATTTTAATGCTCCTCTTTCAGAAGTGCAATGGGGAGCATGCGATAGCTATCGATTGTCTCTCTAGTATTGCTCGTCTCTCCGGATTCAAGAATGAATATGCACTGCGTTATGAGCTGATTCAGAGGATATTCTCCATCTGCATTCACGTATTTCATTGATTCCAATACTTTATTAGTAAAATACATTGCATCGAAAAGGAGAAAGTGAAGGTTATGCACATCTCTTGATGGTTGACAAGCAGCCTGGAAAAATATTGGAATGAATGATTGAGAATGAATCTTGATCTTTTCCTTCTCAGACACTAATCGATCGAAACGACTGCGAGAGGGAAAGAACTCATACGAGTGCATTCAAGATTCTGGCTGAATTGACTAAATCTCACAAATCTTTCATTCCGGATACACTCTTTCCCGAGATCGGTAAGCATGAGGGTTTTCAAGACAACCCTTGATGATTAAATATTCATCGACAAAATATTTGGACATAGAAAACATTTCTTTAAATATAAAGATAGATACATTTTTTTTTCAGTTTCCGCGTGTCTTCATTCAATTTGCTATGATACGAAATACATGGAGCATTGGGAGTCAGTCTTTCCAGGAACAAATGCGGACTTGGGAGAAATGAGGTTAGGGTCCTTCACTTCTACTTTCAATCACCTCAACCTTATAAAGTGAAAGAAAAGTACACAACAAAAAATTTATCTCAGGTGGCAAGCCAAATATGAACACGTTTCGAGTTAACGGGACACGTTATCTTTTCCTTCCCTAAACGGATATCCCTTTTTTGCAGAGGACTGGAGACGACGTGCGGCTGCTGTGACGGCATGGGGCAATGAGGGTATTGACAGAGAAGATTATGATGATTTACTCTCCGATTGTGCTACGATTGCCCTTGGGGATGAAGTGAGTAATAAGGGATGGCATCTAACCGTTTCTTCCTTTCTTTTTTGCATTCTACGGGATATGAACATCCTACTTTTCTAATCGACTTATACTTGCAGTGCTCCATTGTTCGCTTCCTCGCTTGCGATCTCCTCGATAGCTTGTTATACCACGAATATATCACTGATGAGGATCGTGCTAAGAAGGTTTGTTTCCTAATCTTTGAACTCTGATCCCCTCTGATGAAATGGATTCGCCCTCATGTTTCTAAACTATTATGCGATAGCCAATCTCGGTTTGATCTTTGATCTCGCAGGCAGTGGCTGGTCTGGTGAATGTGGCAACGTCTGACCCCGTCCCTCGCGTCCGAGCAAAAGCCATTAGGGCACTGTTCTATCTTCCAGATCACGAATGGGTAAGCACGAATCGATAACATGGTTTCCTTTTCCGGACACCCCAGAAAAATAAGGTACTCTGGTAAAAGATTCTTATGAGGAACACAGTTGACGTCCTAATAGTAAACCTGCAGGATACACACTAGGAAGTCTACTGCGATCCTGCTAGGAAACGTTTACCCAGAGTACACTGTTGCAATTCGACCTGAATTTCTGAAAGGGAACCCTGATGGATACAACTCGACTTGATAAGGATTGAATTGTCTCAGCATCGTTTGACGTTGTCTCATCATTACGATGTTCTCCTTCCTCATCTATTATCAATTCTCGATGAATGCCCTCCACCTAAAGTGAGGAAAATATAAATGAGCTATTATAATTGGATATCCCTAGAAAGTGTTCTTGCCTTTTCTATAATATATTAACTATTCAGGCTGATGATGAGTTTCCGTTCCAATATGTCGTCATGGATACGATGTACTTGCTCATTAATGCTGTTGGAAAGGACAAATTCATGCCCGATCTACCCGTGGTACATTTCTTTCTCATCTCCTTCATCTTTGATCTTTGACCTCAGGTGGAAAAGGCCGTTTGCCCCATACTCATTGAATACGTGGAATCGGCTCCGGATGCCTTGTATACCCCGTATATATCCAAAACGGTCAGGAGAATATGTGAAGTGATCGGCGAGGATTGCGAACTGAAACGACTTATTGAATCATTCTCGGAATAAGCCATCCCCACTGGTCAAATGAGATAAATAGATAATTCTGTCTCTCATTAACGTGTTCTTCACTTCCCGTACAATATTTAGTACTTTATTTTTAAATAAAATTTAAAATGAAATCGAAATAAATCACTCATTGATAGTTTCAAATTTGTCATACGGTAAATATTTTCGTTTTTTCTGCAGTGACCCAATTCAAATTTATTTTAGGGATTGATTTTAATACTATGTTACTAGGACGCCATTCATGTTTCCAATATTGCCATGCTTTATTTCATGGGCTCGCCTATCGATTATCGAGTCTTTTAAGTTCGTGTAACCTGTTTTCTATCTACAGATCGTTGTTTTTGTCTAAAGTAATTTCCTGTTACTTCAGACGATGAAGAATAGCATCGTGTTCACGGGTACGATCAAGCACGAAGGTGTGAAGGAGCAGACGGACTATCTCTGTCTCAAGAATGGGAAGGGAGAAGATGACAGTGAAGGTGTTTCCCTCCTCAGACTCCTTCTCTATCCCAAGGGCGTCAAACTGAACAGGACTTCCGCGGGGTAAGCCACTTTCTACCTCACTAGGGATGTGTTTGGCCTTTTATGGATGGCTTATGCTCGTTAAAGCCCGGCTATATGCTTAATTGAAGTCAATATTTGTAATATTTTCAGCCAAACCGACGCGAATATCTCATTCAAGGTGTTCGCTCGCAAGCTAACGGATACGGATAATGCAGGTAGTTTCCTTCTCTCAACTTAATGATTTTAATCCTCGTGAACCTTTCTTTTCGCACTAGTTATGCGCTTTTGATGCTTTATCCACGTCAAATCAAGCAAAGCAAACAATACAAAGCCGTTTCTATTTAAAGCTAGGGGTATATACTACTGCAATCTGGAAAAGATAAAATTTATTGCAGTTCAAATTTCCTGCTCTTCCCAAGATGCTTCCCAGAAGACTGAGACTTCACCCAGAAAGAAGGCCAACGTCGCGAAATCGATCACACTCAATATCGATTTCCCCACCGATACGGTATGCTCATTCATTCATCTCTGATCAACACTTTAGTTGAATGTTTCCGAAATGTCCTGTTCGAATTGTGGAATAATGATCCCATGCACAGATGAAGTTGGTGTGAAATATGGATGCTGCAGTGCAAGTGATATCTGGGAATTTTTCAGATCGTAATAAAGGGTAACTACGAGGCCATCTCATTCAAGATAGAAGCGGATACTGCAGGAAGAGAGGTCCAATTCGAGCACGTCATCGGCGCGGATATGGTGAGGAGATTACGGTAGATAATATCGATTGAAATTAGATAATCAATAATTACTCAAAAGTTAATTTCAGCCAACTCTCACGCTCATCGAATCCGATGTAGAACTTGTCGAAATAGAGAAGGAAGAGGAGGTCAAATCGGTGAGTATTTCCGGGATATTAAAGAAGTATTAGATACTACCTTTTGGATTATCCTTGAAACTTGAATGTTACCGATGACAATTGTTTGATTAATCAGGTACGATTTCGATATTGACAAAAAACAGATGTGATGACCGTTCTTGATTTATGTTTGCAAGAAAAAGTGACAAGTTCTGTTCTAAACGTACTAGTGTTCTCAATAGATTCAACAGTATCTCTTTCAGGAGTCTCAGAGTGATGTGAGGTCAGAGGTCGATGAAAGTGCGAGCACGAATGTGAGTCTTATAGAAGAAGAAGAAGTGAAAGACGAGAAGGAAGATAAGGAAGTGATTGAGGTCAGTGGGAAAATTGACATAATACAGCAGTGATAAGAGCCGGATTTTGATTTTTTGGTAAGATTAATTGTTGATGTCGAACCTGAAACTCATGGAACATGCCAAAACCGCTGATATTTTGCTGTATTTCGAACATTTTCCAGATATGGAGAGTCCTTATTAGGACAATTCGAGTATTTCTTGAATAATAGCAGCTAATTTGGCTGGTATGGAAAAATAGGTAATTATTATTTAAACAACATACACGTTTAGAAGGAAGAGCCGATGGAAGAAGATAAACCTGAGGTTGAAGCGGTGGAGGAAGAGAAAGAGGAGGAAGAAGAAGGGGTGGATGAAAAGAAAGAAGAAATTGAGGAAGAGAAAGACCAGGAGAATGTGAGTTTCAGTAGGACTACGATGGAAGAGGGTGAATTGGTGTTTGATTCTTCTCCGATTGTTACCGGTTCAACCTATATTGAGAATAAGATGCTAGCGAGAACATCCAGGTAAATGTGAGTTTCATTGGTTATAGAAGTAATCGTGGTAATAATTGCTGCGATTCTCGATCGAATTCTGTAGATTTGACATTTAAATGATAATTTCCAGGAAGAGCACGACAATAGCATGGAGGAGTACGATCTTGTACTTGAAGACGATCAGGAAGGTACGATAATTGATCTTTGATCTCTTGAAATTCCTGCCCTATTTGGGGAATGGCTCAGTATGAACACTTGAGTTTCATGGTAAGTATGATTGGACGATGTTGAGATTTTCTAAAATTGAGATTCGTTACCCTTGTAAAAAAAAAACATCTACCTTCTGATTTGAGATGTGGAAGATGATGCCAACAAGTCGCTGGAGATGGAGGCAGAACCCATTGTCAAGTTGACTGAGGAGGAGAAGAAGGTACGGTAGATCGGATGGTACGGTAGTTCAAGATGGGATGAACGGAGGTGTTGACTACAAGTTCCCGTGGCACAGTTGGTAGCGAGCTAGCATACCCCGTGGAAGGTCACTGGTTCAATCCCCTCCACTAACCAGCAAAAGAAAACACGGCACGCATGTTCCTCCGCCCGCCGAAATGTGACAGGCGGTGTGGATTTTATGTGGGCCGAAATCAGAATCGGTCTTTAGATTGCCCCCGTAAGAAGAGGACACGGGGGTGTTAAAGGCGATCGAGCACATTTTTGGAATTTGAAATCCGGTGCATTCGGGCTTCATTTCCATGTTTAGACACGGAAGCGTGGTAACGAGCGATGAGATAATACGATCTATTTTTTAATAAAATATATATTTTCGAAAAATGGCAAAATAAGTAATCGACAGGCCCTGGAGGAGCAGCGTGCCGAGGAAAAGAGACTGAGAAGGGAGAAGGAGGATAGAGAGGCCGGATTACTGGAGGAAGATACGGATTTCACTGCTGAGAAGTTCGAACCGGCCAAGATCGTGGTGAGTCGGCGTTTCGTTGAGTAGTCGTAGGCTGAAGGGGGTCTACGATGGCAATTGAATTTCGGGAACTAGCACAAAAAGTGATTTTAATCTACAAAACTGGTAAAATGACATTTTTGAACAGTTTGCCTACCTGGTGAACTGAAGCACCATGGTCTTCTCATATTCTGAAGGTTTCATTAGAGCGTCAGTGTAAAAACCCAACGTAGAACACCAACCAATAATAGTCACTTGCGATGCTCTTGTAATGTTTATTATGCATCTGAATGATTAGTTTCGAGTTTTTAAATCAAGTTTACTTCATGAAAGATGTGTGCAAGGCACTTATATCAGTTATTGTGTCTTGTTCTACGTTAGGTTTTAACAGTGACACTCCTGTCAAATCAGACTAATATGAGAATATCATGGTGCGCAAGTGCACCAAGTTGTGTCTGTTGACGAATATTCGCAGTTCGATAATGGTTGGAGCTCGAAAAATGATCCCTAGTCATTCCCTAGTATGGTGAAGTTCAAGTTCAAGTCTTCTAATCATAATTGTTCTGTTACATTGAGCCCCCTTTCTTAAATGTCGAGGCATTTGACCATTCCGGAGCCATGGAATGTAGTATGTAGCTAGAGACCATTTCTAAATGTATAGAGATCCTATCCGGGTGAAAATCGCGAATGAATTATGAATTTCAAACAATGGGCACAACCCGGAGCTATTGCGCTCCATGATGTTCTCATAGTCTGAAGATTTGGTATGCGCGTCGATGGTAAAACCAAACGTAGAACAACATCAAATAATCATTACTAGCTGTTAATCACAGCATATATTGGCCAATAATTACAATCTAATTTAAATATTAATTCAATGATCTAATTATCATTAATTGAAGTGTCGTCGTCCCCCTTGGAGGGAGCGTGCGGCGCCCGTGGACATCAAGGCATGGGAGTTATTCTGCGATGCAGTCACCACCTTCGAATCGACCACCCTCGATGAATATGTGTGAGTACGGTAGTATACGGTAGCTTCTAAGATTGTATGGATCAATGGTTACTGGAAATTTACCGCGCTCCTCATTTCGCCTTGCTTTCTTCGTTCCTCTAATCGGCGAGAGCTCTGACAATAATTCCCCATAGTGAGGGGGGGGGGTTCGCAACTTTTGGGTCGGGGACGAGCGACGAATCACTAGAGATCATGAGCAATGTCAGCTCTTGTATAAATTAGTAGAAGATGACCGTAGGTTACGATATTTCAGTATAGCTTTATAGATTGATTATTTCGATTGCAGGGACGATTGGGTGGTCACGGTGGAGAATCTGCTGCCACAGCTGAGGAACTGCTTCAGGGAGGCCGCAGCCAGTGAGTTATTAGCTAATTTTGTTTATCCTTAAGTTCCCCGAACATTTGAGTTTCACGATTACTATGAACTTGGATGATGAATCGTTGGTTAATATGTTCTGTTCACGATCTAATTTTAAAAAAAAAAACAACTAAAATAAGCAAAGGAGGCAATTTCAGAGGGCATTCCGGACGCGCCAGAGGATCTAGTGGAGAATCTGCCTCTTCTCATGACTGACTGGGCACGATTTGGTTAGTTTAAGAGTTTTTGACTTGTTACGATTGTGTTTCAGGGTTAGTATGTGATCTTGATTCCTTTTGTGGGCTAATCTGTATATGATGTACTTAATTAACATTAACTTTAGCTTGTGATAAATTCTTGTTCATTTATATGCCTTCTTACTCTTACATTAGGTCTGACCTTGGCGCTTGTTAGATCGAGTTAATGAGAAATAACGACCAATGCTTTCTTCATTTCAGGTCTCTGCCTGGATCGTGCGGATGCGCAGCCGAGTCCAGCCAAGTTCCTGCGAGTGGGAATGGGCATTGTGGAGCAGGTGAGAGGGTAGGGAGGGCGGATGGATGTATGGGATGATGGGGCATCTATGAAGCAAAATTGTGCTAGAAATCTGTCAAGCGATGCTTGAAATAGAATTCAAACATAGATGGATAATCAGGGGAACGAGGTTTGGTTTGACTTGGCAGCAGCGATGCCGAATTACGTTGGAAATCTGTGAAGGGTGCTGAAACCTGTAGTTGAGATTTGAGTTGTTTTTTGTAAGCTAGGAACCCACGTTCTATTGTTTGGATGCATTGATTAGGGGTATTGGGTTAAGGGTGGAGCATGAAATTTCCAGGTTGAATGAATCTTATTGCAGATTGCTGGCTACTCGTTTGAGCCACGCTATGGATGCGCATTGCTGGTATGATTTGAAGTGTTTATTCACTAGATTACGGTACTTCGTTAGGTTAGGTTCCGGACTAGGAGTAATTGGTGACATCGTGTTTCACTAGTTCCTCATTTGCCCTGGCAACGTTCAGATATGATCGATCGAGTCTTGGTAATTCTCTTGCAAACAAATAATAGGTGTACAATTGCAGAAATAATCATTCTGGGCTTGGATGGCCCCCTTGAATCCCTTATTTATGTATCTTAACGGTGTTCGATGGTACTGGCGATGTTCTGACTTAGTCATGAACTGGCTTCTAATTGTACGAATGATTAAAGGTGGCGATATTGCAGGAGCAGGGCATCGCATGGGATCTGATGAATGTGATCACAGAGACGACCTACTCTGCTCTGCAACAGGATGTACTCCATGTACTCCATCTATTACAGGTGAGGAAGAGGGAGTGATATATGATATGGTTGGAACGGGAATCGGACGGATGAAGCGGTGATTGTGAATGCTTGTATTCTACGTCAGAATCAGTATTATGCTGATGCCTTGCTTCATAAGGAATGGATGAAACGGCAATCACGTGGTAGGAATGCGCTGCAGCTGAGGAGATGTGGATTCTCTTTTTTTGGTAGAGAAACGTGCTGTTAGTATGATCACTAGTGCTCTTAATTTGATCCTGTTATGTAATAGGTGAAACTGAAATATTGCCAGCTACACTCGTTGTAGGGAGGGTTGAATTGAATAATTGAATCACTATTAATTAGCGAGCATGATCTAGTGATGTTGAGTTATTTGTCGCGAGTTTGAACAACCCGGAACATTGTTGCTGCAACAGGTTCTCATAGTCTAGCGAGTCGATAGAGCATCAATGTTAAAACCCATCGTAGAATATACACCAATAATCTTTGCGAGCAAGTGGGAGATGATCACACTGTTCACGTTATCACTGATAATAGAGATATATATTATGATTAACAATTATTTTGTGATGTTTTATCATTGTCAGTAGAGCAAGTGATGGCGCGAGAAGAGAGAAAGGGTGATTTTATAATATAAATATTAAATAATTGGCCTTTCAGTGCTGTCGCGGTGTCTCCCTCACTGCTGCTGATGTATTCTTCAAGTTCGAGAAGGCAAATGTAGAGAAGACAGAGGGAGAGGAGAAGGATGATGAAGAGGGAAAGGAAAAGGAGGAGAAGGAAGATAAACAAGAGGAGAGCAAGGAAAAGGGAGAAGGTAAGGATCGGGTTTGATATTATTGGGGTGTGAATGTAATACGTTTGGATGCATAATTAGGGATTAGTGAATTCACGAAGAAATGAGATACAACTGCAACACGAAAAATGCAAGACTTCGGGAAAAAAATGTAATAGTTTCTACTTTTAAATAAGGATTTTGTTTGACTAAATTTGGGTATTTACACTTAAATTTTGAAAATGGATAATTGTAGATGAAATGGCGTCGATCTACGACAGACTGGCCCTGCTGGCCACTCAAATGGACGAAACGAGCTGTGAGAGTACGGTAAGTGGATGGGATTATTGATTGAATACGGTAGATGGGTGGAAGAAGAATGAACCAAGAATGAAAGTCTTTGGGTGTCTAGAACTGAATGTTTAGCAATTGAGAGAACCAGGTTATGCGGTGCTTCGTGGGGTTATCATAGTTCGAAGAAGTGTCATTCGTTTTGATATTGTTGAGTGTGTCGAGAGAACGATCGATATTTTCTTTGCAAAAATAATTTGTAATTAGTATCCTCCCTTGCAGACCCTTCTCGATCTCTCACTTCGCGTCATCTCTCGTGCTAATCTCAACGCTGCCGCAGCCCGTCTCCTGGCTGCAACCAGAGCGGTCGTAGTGGCTACGGCTGCAGCTGCTGCAGGAGAGGAAATAGAGGGAAAGAGGATCGAGGTGAGCAGTAGAGATGCAGATTCGATAGAGATTTCATCGCAATCGAATCGCCATGTCTCGTGAGCAGCATTCATTTAATCGTTTCAAAATAGAGCAGATGCAGTATCGAAGTACCGATGGTCCGATTGGTATATCTGAATTCGCTGAAACGCCGATCATCTAGGACGATTTCGGTCAAAATTCGCAAGAAAGAAGGAGATGGGAATACATGATTTGGTTTTCAGCTCTCCTCCGCACTCAATTCATTCCTCGATCGATTCCACCGTAACGAGGGAGTGGTGAGGGGATTCGGGATGGAGGATGAAGCGATAAGGGCCTATGGAGTGCTGGCTGAGTGGTGAGTCAGAAGTTGTTTTGATCTAATATGAACTTTTTTTAAAAATGTCTTTACTGTGTATGTTTCTCGTATTAACCGTAAAGCGTTTTTCTATAACTTGTAGCACCCATGTGGCGCGCAATCGCCTATGCAATGGTAGTATTGCTTCTTACACATTAGATGATGCTCTTGTAGGTATGGTATGTGCAGGAGTCTGAATTAATAATGTCTATAGCGTATGTCGGCGAAACATTTGAAATTTTGAAATTCACAATGTCTTGTAGCACCCATGTAGCAAAAGGGACTAGGTAAAGATATTGTTGATTCCTTAAAAAATAATATCTTGCAGTGACTGGACGGGCGTTGTCTCGGTGCTCCTCTCGTTGTCGCACGACCAAACGACGAGAAGAGCCGTCGGATTCACGGCCGGCATTCTGGATGCACAGGTACGGTAGTCTAAGTCGGTCAGGGTACGGTAGGAATACGGTAGAAGTAGTCAGTATCTATTAATTCTTTGGTAGATGGAAACGAGGGAATAATTTGTGAAAAAAGATAATTTTGAAGGGTTGACACATTCCGGGAGACTAGTGCACCAGTAGGTTCTCATAGGTCAATGAGATCCCAGAGCAGTCGATGTATAAACCAAACGTAGAACAAACATCACTAATAATCATTGGCAATGCGAATAGCACATTTGGTAACAAAGGAATAATGTTAATGGATATAATTCACTGTTACCACTAGCAGAGGACACATATTGTTAGGGCTATCTAAATTCGGTATAATGGAATGATGTGGAACTTGAAACCGACTAGCGAGGAGAATCCAGTGTTGTGTGACGGCTTCTCCCTAGGACTTCCTAATGCTGGAATGTATCCCCTCGACATGGTTCCCGAACGTGAGAATTGCACAGGTCCCCAAAATTGAATGATGTTCAAAACCTACAGTTGAGGTGAAGTCCTCATTGAAAATGGAGGAACTTATATTTACCCGATTACAGGAGTGCGTTGGTCTATTCGCTCTGGCCGAATCGTCCCTTCCCCTTCAGAGATTACTCGTGAAGCAGTTGATGATGATGGAGAGAAAGGATGTGAAGAAGAAGGATAAGATACGGGTGAGTGGTTGGTGATTTAGGCGTGAATAAGATGATCAGACTGTGCTACGTGTTCCACTTGGTAGATAGGGAGATGGTGAGCCGCAGATCTGACTGGCACCTTGAATTCACTTTTTTTCCCTTTATTTCGCTTTTATTTTAACTGAAAGTTTAGGCGACACACACTGCGTAATATTTTCCTGTAGGTTGATAGGAGGATGGTGAAGCACGAATATCACTGGGATGTTGTTCAAAATTGGTTCACCCAATAAATTGCAGCGATCGAAGTCGATGGACGACGATTCGTTCACGTACGATGAGACGCCGTCGTTGGAGAAGAGGAAGGAGAGCGGAAAGGAGGTGAGGACGAGGAGGGAGGGGTGGTAGATAAAGCTGGAGTGGGGAATTTGATTACGGCGATTCATTTCTTACTTATTAAGCGTTGAGATAGGAACAGGAAAGTGCCAAGTTCAATATTGTACTTCTGGTTCTTCGTTACTCGATGAGATTGGGTACTTGCATAATTGGAGCTTTTTGTAAGGTGCATGTGACGCGGAAGAACGAGGTTGAACTTCGAACCAAGAAATTGCATTTTATCAAATTGAGAATACTTGCAGCTTGCCTCTCGGATCGCCCATCGGCTGCGTGTGCTGCAGCTGGTCGACGAATTGGCCGAGTGCAATAAGAGGTACGGTAGGACTACGGATGGAGATTGAGGGTTGACTTTATTAGTTGTTGGATTACCTTGAAGATAGATATTGTATTTGAGTCAATGCGTCTCCTATATGATGGCCCTGAAACATATATATATGAGACGAATCGCGAGAGAATCGCCTATTATCAGGGCTCCGCGGCAGTATGCAAAAGTATTTCTGAAAATTCTAAAAAAAATATGGTAAGTACTTTCGATGATGCTCTTTCAAACTACGCTTTCGGAATTTTGATATCGATTTTTATTTTCGAGTTACGGTAGATCAAAGATCAAGCACTCACTGATTTTCTGTGAAATTGGCTTCACAAAATTTATCATAACTCGGTTCAAAATTCAGATAAATACTCATCCTAAGTTGCAATGGAGAGAGGGTAGCTCGAGTAACATTTTGCAATTAAAAACTCATTTCTGGTCAATGCGCTCATGCGGAGCGGTCCGTTTTCCAAAAAAATAGCATAACTGTGGGAATACCGATTACCGAAAAAAGTTTGTATGATTTTTTCAAAGTACCTATATGTACCTCTAAAATCACCAAAAATCAGAAAAATCGGTGGATGGGAAAAAAAAGAGCGCACATTTTTGTCTTCCGGGCCAATATCTATTCTCAAAAATAAATGTTTTTGATATTCCATTTGAACTTAAATATGCTCAAATTTATTGGAAATGATGATAAAAAGGCATTAAAGACCCTTGCCACACTTTGGAAGGTCTCAATTTGAAGAGAAAGTGCGATTTTACTCTTCAATTTTCTTCATTGTCGTGGTGGCTTAAAATGGAGCTCTTAATGTTTTTATATGATTTAAAAATTGCCACAGGGTCACTTTTTAGTGTAGAATTCGAAAATCGACACTAGAAAGACGTATCTTCAAACCCCCCTCTTTCGCAGATTCACACCCCTCATTACCAGATTTTTTTGGGAACTCATGAATATGGCTATGAGCCTAAGCATGCCATAGTAATTATCAAAGACCTCGACAAACTAAACATTTCTGTGAAGAAAATGAAGAGTTTTCTCTTCATTGAAGAGAGTTATATCGATTTGAAGAATTCGGCTCTTCACTTTTCAGACCGCTAAAAATCCAGATTCCGCATTTAAAATATTCAATTTTTTGACTTAAAATAACTAAACTGATGATAATATGCAACTTTGGAACCTTTTGGACCGATTTGAAGCATGTCTATAATTTTCATTTTTTTCCAATCCATAAAATATCGATGAAAATTCAAAATGTATGGAATCGGTCCAAA
>LS485250.1:208124-362765 GCA_900490705.1 Pristionchus arcanus
CCTCATCCAAGATTTGATTTTTTTTAAGGGAACTTGGAAACTGTCATTGGAATTATTATCAACGAGCCTCTTATATTATGCCCGTGAAACATAAATCTCCTTGTCAGTCTGACATTCGATTCGATGGACGATCCCGCTCGTCTCTCTGCACTGCATCGACTGCTGCGAATGAGTGTGACAGAGGAGGTGAGGAGTACGGTAGAGAGGGAGGAGGGGTACTGTAGATCGACTGATTTTTTAAGTCGGGGTCGCTTTATTGATAAATTGAAACAGATTCTTATCTCGGCGGTTTCGTGCTGCAGAGGATTCATAAGATTTAAGTTGTTCAAGGGTGTTTGATTTATGGAACGACCGTATGTGAAGAAAATGTAAACTCATTGTCAGGTAACCTTGCTATATTTGAGTAATTCTTGAGTCGTGAACCTAGGCGGTTTGGTGCCCCGTTGAATAGATAATATTGGAGTGGATCAAGATTTTTCGATTTTTGACTGTAAAAAGTGCATTTATTCGAATACTGATTCCAGGGCGAGTCGGCGCTCTGCTCCATCTTCTCCCAGTGTGCCTTCTCCCTTCTCACGAGCATCGTCACTGCTGTAGTGGAGGATAAGCGATGGGAGGGATATGCAAAGGATAGAAAGGTACAGGAGATGAGGGGACTATGACTCGTAGAACCGATCGTATAACAAAAGCGTTCAGAGTAGTCAAAATGTACGACAAGTACGGAAAAATGGTGCTGCGGGATTGATCTAGCCATGTGGAGAGACTGGATGAATCGTGTTTCTCCAGTAGATCATATCTAATCATACCTGTGCCAAGTATGTACTTGGAATTTTTGCTGCCTATTATACCGGGTAGCCGCAAATAATTAGGAATTTTTCAACGGGTAGCCGACCTATTCCTCTCAAAAATCGTCATATTATGCACAAAAACCTCGGTAAATTCAAAAATTTCTTACTGGGTGCCGACTTTTTTCTATTATCAGAATTTTTAACGGGTAGCCGCGCACTTAAGTACATGAGGTGCGCAGGTGAGTATCTAATGCTTGCAAACATCTACGATCGCAGGAACGAAGTCTTGTAGAACAATAAATTTTGTGCTTCACAGTTTGCACAAGTGTAGAGATCGACTGTTAGATTTGCTACTTGTACATCAATTGTATAATATCTTTATCAACAACAAAATGAAATCGCATGAAGAATGATCGACAGTGAACGACGATTCAATATCCGAGAGTTCTTCCACTTCCCCAGTAATGATATTCTCTGGAGGAAGGCTGTCGATGTTGAGAGTTACGAGTGGTTCCTCTGACGTCACTCATGCATCCGATGGACCGAGTATGAGATCGATCCCTAGATCTCTCCCTCTGCTCGTCATTCCGAGTCTTGGACTGACTCCTCGAACGAGACCGATCCCTTCCTCGTGAGTGACCGCGGGATCGAGATCGGCCCCTGTCCCTATCCCTTCCACGAGACCCGGAGCGGTCCCTCACACGGCCACGAATATCGACAAGAGGATGAGGATGGGCGGATTGGAGGGAATAAAGACGGGAATGGAGGGGAGAAGATTGGATGAATTGACGAAGACGTGAATGGAGATCGTCAAGGGATGAAGCATGAAAAGTGATGGAATCGGAACGGTCTGAGAAGGAGAATGTCGCTTGAATAGACATTGAAATCAGTGGATGGATGGATGGATGGATGGGGACTGGGGATTTTATAGGGAAAGCGCCTTTTCGAAAGCATTCGTTGCTATCCGTGAGACGAAAAGGTTGCGAAATTGTGTAGTCGGGCACAAACGAGACACACACGGCGCACTTTCGAGGTCAGGGAGTTGTGGGGCTGTCCAAAGTTCCCCTTTTCTAGAGAGTGAATTTCGAAAGTGTTTCGAAGTCGGGCAAACTGGAATACCGAAACGGCCAAAGAGGGAATTCTGCTATTTTTTCACTGTACACTTCTGCAAACAATCTCGGAAGTTGAAAAGTTTCCTCTATTCACGACAATGCGAAACACAAACTCGGCACTTGGCAATTTCTGAAACTGTGGATTGGGAAGACTGAATGGTATTTGGGAAAGTCTATTAATTTCCCCCCATTGCAGCGTGTTCTCTGCAATGACGCTCGCTCTCGTCCTTCCTTCGTCTATGCACTTGAATTGATGAAGATTGTGAGTGCGAAAGCGGATGGAGCCGCATTCTGGACGAGAAATGCAAGGTACGGTAGGATGGAAAGGGGAATGGATCGATGAATGGTGCTATTTGGAGAGAAAGAAAATGGATTTTGTGAGGTATGGTAGGGCGGAAGGGGTAATGGATCGAGGACTGTTGTTATTTTGAGAATTCATGGTATGTGTGGGGTACGGTAGGGTGGAAGGAATCGAGAAGCGATATTATTCTGGAAATCAATAATATTGCTTGCAGACACTACCAGAAGATGATCAAGTACCAGCCACTGCTACCGCCGTGAGTTTCAATTTTGAAGCCTGTTCGAAGCTAGTGATTTGGAGTTTCTTTTCTGCAATATACGACTTGGTTCCCAGTTACATCGTTCGCAGTACCAGTTGTAGGTGTTTTCGGTCCTTCTTACAATTAAGGTTATTAGACAAGAAAAAACCAGGTAATCGAGGCTGTGCATTTTGGTTGCACGTCTGAGATATTCGTTAAGTCGTATCAAGTTATCATTCTTTCGATCATTTCTTAGCAATAATAACTCCAATTGCAGCACGACCTCCTTGCACTCGTGGTGGGATCCCTTCAAGGATACGGTAGTCGCATCGGCCGATCTCGGATCGCATACCGTAGTCACCGCGATACGAATGAGGTACGGTACAGTTGTTTCAAGCAAATTGTTCAGAAGACGATTGTGTGTTGCATACTGGGTGTATAGGTACTGCTGCAAACACCATTATAATGGATACTTCTGAATGGCTTGAAAAAAATAGTCCAATACACCTGCAGATTCGCCGTTTCCAATGTCATAGACGTTCAATGGCTCTATGTCTTGTAGATACTGTTCAAGATGAGTGTCTAATAGAAAACAAATTCAATCATTAGTCTCATAATATTCCTCTTTCCATCGCAGACTTCGTGAGTACGCGACGAAGATGGACGACGGAGATCCTCCCGCTGGAGCTGTCGCCCTGATGAGAGTGATGGAGAGTCTGCTGATGGAGGGAAGACGAACGGCTGGTTAGTGGGGGGGGGGGGGGGTGATTCTTGAGGCCAGAGATGAGTTACATTGTTCAAATAGGATCAGCTAGTGGTTTATGAGAAGCGTGAAACAGTAATCAGCAAAGCCATTGGGGAATTAATGTGAGAGTTAGATAAATAGCGTTGATCTTGCGGAGGGAGGTGATTGTGTTTGTCGATCAACAAGAAAGCTCCAAATGATTGATGAGTTAGGATCCGCTCTTGGTTTGTAGAATGGGTGAAACATCATTGAACCTAACCGTGGGAAACAGCAGACTGTCAACTATTTTTTGTTGTTAATCGGATGAACTTCAAATATTACTAAACTGAAATCCGTTCGCTCTTCGTAACACACGAAACATAAATGTGACATGTTCCTCAAAGTCCCAACCATCAATAGTCTCCCTGCCGTACCCTAATCGTACCGTATCCTCTCAGCTCCTCGTGGTGCGGCGGCGCGTGTCGAGACCATCTCGTACTGTCTCTCGGACGGAATTCCCAAGGTCATCGAAGACCTCCTCAAGGTACGGTAGGGAGGAGATTGTGATTGGTTCATACATATCGTGTAATCATCACTGGTAGAAACTAAAATGTGTTGTTAAAGATATGCTGAAGCGGGAATGTGATTGGGCTCGAAACTTAAATTCTTTAAATTTCCTCAATTTCAGTCATCTCTCGAGTATCGTCTAACGCTCTTCTCTCTCGGTACTTCGATCGAGAGTGGAAATGGAAGCGAATTGTTCAGAGAATTCGCAGAGAGAGCACTAAGGGTCAGTTTGAGGTAGTGAAGCGGTAAAATAATATGAAAATAGTTTTTCCCCATTGTAGAATATCTTTCTTGATTATTTGGTGAACTTGTGTTTCACGGTCACTACTTGCATGGGTGATCAAAGGCGACTATGATTCCATTGAAGTTGTTCATTTGTAGATCCTCTCCCTTCTCTACTCATCCTCTCTCGATGCGAGTGGATCAGTGCGTGGATTGAGTGTGAATGCAGTCGGATACGCTGTCGGATTGTGGACTCTCACCACGGGAATTATGAAGATTAATGTTAGAAGGGTGGAATGAATGGAGTCTCGAATTGTGTTTGGCATTATTATTATTATTGGCCCAAGGGCTAAAAATTTAATGGTTGTGGTGCTCAATGGGCATTGAGAAAGTGGGCTCGAAGGGTTACGCCATTATTGTCTAGTCGAGAAATGAAGGATCATTATGGAGTAACTGTGCAAGGTATTGTCTGAAAATGAGATGGTAATGGAATCAGTGTTTGCTTTTATCTTGGTACTTGAGAGGTAGGCGCGACAAGAAACGAGCTGGTTTGAACCTTTTGCTATTGGTGATATTCAACCAGGGGAAATTGAATCCATGGATTTGGCAGGCTTGTTTATCAATCAATAAATAACTTGCAGACCGTTCCTTCCCTCGGGGACACGGGAGCAAGTCTCCGTCGGGAAGTGCTCGCCTTCCTTCGTGTGATGGGTGGATTCGCGTATCGAGGAGAGAAGGAAGAGCTGGAGGGAGATTGGGAGGGAAAGGTGAGCATGGGCAAGAAGGGAGACTAGGGGAAGTGCGGTTGCAGGGGTGGTAATGAGGCGGATCGTTTGCTGAATTCAATTTGATTGAGTTGTCGGCTATACAAAAAAAACTTATGCAAAAAAATCAACAGCGACCTCGTGTAGTGAAGGCAGTAGGCGGGAAGGAGTTCCATTAGGAGTTGGTAAGACGGAGGAATGGGCACGTGCAATTGATTTAGGGGCGGTGGTGTAAAAAAATAGTCGAATAGAGTTTAGAGGGAACCGGCTTACAAAGAAAATAAAGTAATGTAAATTACAGTCGGCACTGACGCGAATGGTGCGACGGGCGATGGACTACGGCAAGGATAGAATGCAGTGCCAGGTGAGGGGGTGGGGGGGGAGGGGGGGACTCTTCGGATTGCGATAATCCAGACGAGTACATGAGAATACGTGTTTCGGAAATTGTGGGTTGATTCGATACGGCTGATGAAACGTATGCTAATTCCAATATATGAAATTTATGCTGCGCAACCCGGCGTGTGGGTGCTTCACGAGGACTACTTGTTTTGCCATACATTTGATGTGTCGTTGGGAAACGTTGCTAATAGGTTAATCGGTTAATCCTTTCCAGCCGGCAACTTTCACAAAATATTACTCTCATTTTTGTGAGGAACCCGGTATCTGGGTGCTTCACATGGTCTCCTTGTTTGGCTGTTGATATGATTCGATACGCATTTGGAAATAAATAATTGTATTGCAGCCGGCGGCCCTTACCCTTCTATGCATCGTGCAGGAGTGGTGTGAGGAGGAGAAAGGAGAAGGAATGGGAAGGAAGGGATTCGAAGAGGCTCTCAAGGAATCGAGCAAGGCCATTGGAGTGGTGAGTGTTGGGTGGTCGAACAAGTGGACAGAATTAGATATGGGCTGGGAAAGAAAGGGATGTTGATATGCTGCAGCGGGAACTCAATGGGTGAATGGAGTAGCGGAGATTTCCGAATAAAAAATGATCTTGTTCAGTTAGAAGGGGAATTTTAGCAAATTCGCGTGGACGCGAGGACGAAAATTTTTTGATAGTACTTGGTGAAATGGCGTTGCACTAGCAAGTCATATCTCGGATTGTTGCAAGGTATCGATTTGTCCCCACCAAAAGCTATAGAAATAAAATAGATACAAGCATGCGACTGTAGCCAGAACTAAGTGAAGTGGTGTTGCGGTATCTGGTCATATCTCGGATGTTCACGGGTCGTCGATTTTGTCTATTCTGAATAGCGTATAAAAGACACTATCTGACTCGATCGACATAGTGTTGGCATTCTTCAAAATACAACCTATGCTCTTACTTGCATGGTAGGTAGTGCGTGATGAGTGCGTGCGGGGAAGGGGGTTTGCTAAGCTTCCTTGCTTCTCCGCGCTTCAGGCGGTAGTGAAAAGTACCTGATGACGTCATAGGTCAAAATGCGTAAATCGAATCCAATCGATTCGGGAGTGGTCTAGTTGAATTCCTCGTCGAATTCTAAGACGTTTTTACTCGTGAACATTTTTCGCTCAAATTTCATCCAAAGCTGAAAATCGATAAATTCGAAAATTTCGTCACATTGAAATTTTTTTACCACTTTTCCCGCCGGACATGATGATGTTTTATTTTCTTAATCGATCCGTATTTTGATAACACACATTCAGTAAAAATGGCGTTTTTTTTCCGTAATTTATCTCGGCTCCTAAGGATGTTCAAAATGAGAAAAACCGCTAAAAAGTTTGACGATAGTGCTTACAGTACCCTCGAACTAAATAGCGGCTCCGGTTTTGGACGTACGGCTCCGGCTCTCACTTTCACTCTTTGTACAAAAAATGTTCCCACAGTAACCTAACCTACTGTATCATGTTACCGTAACCCAGAGTACCGTACTCCAGCAGTATCACAAACTGATTTTATTTTTACAATGCTTTAAAAATGAAATATTGTGTTTCGAATGTGTGATGTTTTAATGATGACACTGCGTATTAGTACTATCATAATATTAATTTGAAAATCAAATATTGCATTACTAGAAAATTTTGTAAGAATCATTTTTTTTAAAGCATTGTAAAAATAAAGTCAGTTTGTGATACTGCTGGAGTACGGTACTCTGGGTTACGGTAACATGATACAGTAGGTTAGGTTACTGTGGGAACATTTTTTGTACAAAGCATGAAAGTGAGAGCCGGAGCCGTACGTCCAAAACCGGAGCCGCTATTTAGTTCGAGGGTACTGTAAGCACTATCGTCAAACTTTTTAGCGGTTTTTCTCATTTTGAACATCCTTAGGAGCCGAGATAAATTACGTCCTCTTTACTGAATGTGTGTTGTCATAATACGGATTGATTAAGAAAAGAAAACATCAACATGTCCGGCGGGAAAAGTGGTTTAAAAAACAAAATGTGACAAAATTTTCGTATTTATCGATTTCCAGAGTTGGATGAAATTTGATCGAAAAATGTTCACGAGTAAAAAAGTCTTAGAATTCGACAAGGAGTTCAACTAGACCACTCCCTAATCGATTGGATTCGATTTACGCATTTTGACCGATGACGTCATCAGGTACTTTTCACTACCGCCTGAAGCGCGGAGAAGCAAGGAAGCTTAGCAAACCCCCTTCCCCGCACGCACTCATCACGCACTACCTACCATGCAAGTAAGAGCATAGGTTGTGTTTTGAAGAATGCCAAGTCCCTTCACAAATATGTCGGTTCTCTCAGATAGTGTCTTATAAATATACTGTGAACCGATCCGAACTTCTACCTGTCGCTAGTTACTGCTCACATACTGCTGTCAGCCATAGCTTTATCTTCTCTTTAATCAACTAATAACTAAAAGCTGTGATACCCACAGTTTCTTCATCGTTTGAAATCTGATCTTCTCCCTCTTGTCAGCTGCTGCTCAACTACGCTCCGTACGCTCGTCAGATGGCATTGAGAGTATTCGAGAGACTGGATAGATCCATCGGAGGAGAGGCCTATACGGCATTGACCAAGTGAGTTAATGGAAAGGTTTTCTCATGTTACAAATTTCTCTCGCCGGTCATAGAAGATCGTCGGGCAAGGGAAGGTTAAGACGAAACTCAAGACAATATCGTCTAAAATATGAAGCCGTGAATGAAGGAGACGGGATGAAACACGGGTTTAAAGGCGGCGAACTTATTTTTATATTTGAGACCCAACTTCTGAGTCTAATTGACCAGACTCGAATGAACGACGATAAGAGGTAGCCTTGAAACATAGGAGTACGCGGTGTGAAGTAATTGTACCAGTGGACAAGGAAGAATCGTCAGTCTTGCGAGGGTAGAATAGAAGAGGCACTGGTGAAGCATGAAAGCAAATGGTTCGGGGACGGAGTAACAAAGCTTGGAATAATTGTTGAATGGATAAAGTTGATCTTTGATCTCTGATCTCTATCCTTGATCTCTCCAGATCGATCTACTCTCACTTCATCGCTGCATTCACTTGTCGTCCGAAGAGGAACAAGCACTGCGTCGACAAGGATGACGTCAGTGTACTCAGTGCGAAGGAGAGACACGTCGCATTGGCTAAGGTACGGTAGGAGAGTTGGGATACGGTAGAAGATGGAGTACGGTAGAGTGGGCGTATATGGATAGATTGAACGATACATCGAGTATCCTTTCAATCAAAATATCTATAGGGAATGCGTGAAATGGCAGCTTGCCAAGAGATCTTTTGTACTTTTTTAACTAAGGAAAAAGCAATACAAATTGGATATCCTGTTGCTGTGGGTGCTATAGTGATATGGTGCAACGAGACTTTGCCTGGTTTTGAAATGTCATTTTTCTCCCCTTCATACTTGCCTCCCTCTCAGGTGTTCTCCTCGTTGACGTCATCTCGTCGATTCGTCGTCGCCCTTCTGCAGACACTGCACGACGATGCACAGGTGAGCAGGCAGAAGACGTTGACGTTGAACGTTGATTAGATAGTTTGTGAACAAGGAATTTTTGCATTCTGGTGATCATATTGACCATTAGAGGTGTGAGTTGGATAAATGATGTATAGATTTGACCGATCAACGACAATTGATGGTCGATGACGCCGTCCATTAACCCCCCCCCCCCATCTCCCCTCCCTCTTCAGGCATCTGGTCGTCTCTCTCACGTCCTCGCAGTGGCGACGTACTCGTCGGCCAAGTGGAAGACCCATCACGAGTGTCAGGTAAGGATGTTTATTTTTTGGGGAGCAACAACAACTCTGCGAGCTATTGACGTTAACGGCTCGCGATGTCTTTAGGACAGGAAGTTCAGATCAATAATTTTGTTCGCCAGCATACTTCTACTTGATTAGCGCAAGTGGCTGATTTTTCTATGCTGTGCGTGAAACGTGAGAGTTGCTAGTAGAAGTGTCCTGCGTAGATTAGTTAGTTTGCGGGTCCTCGAGTACTAATGGAGCTAACGATTCACAACGGCTTTAGGAAGTGAAACATCAACGTTTCACTGTGTTTGGGAAGTGGTGAACGAGTTTTTGTTGGTTTTAGAAGGTTGATTCACTTCAATCGCTCTCCGTTGGAATCAACGAACTTTACACTGTGAGGGAAACCTGAACGAATGTAGTTCTGGCATTTTGGAAAGACTTTGATATCGCATCCACCCAAACTCGGCTCCCCTTTAGCCCTGAGTAAAGCATGAAAGTGCCAAGTCGCTGCACTTTTTCGACAACCGTCAATGAGAGAGCGATAAGAAATCGCTTATCGCGCGATTGAATGTGGCAGGGAAATGGGGAAGAGAGGTCGTTCGATCATTGAATCAGTGTTTGTATGTCAGGGACATTCAAAGTGTATTGGCCCTGGTATTTCCTATTTTGGTTAAATATTTTGTTTATTAATTAATTAAATTATTCAGGAAGTGCTCGTGGATGTGGTTGCTCGTCTGGCCGATCATTCCTTCTACGAAGAGGATACACTTGGAGAGATGGAAGAGATGATTGAAGCGAATGATGAGGAAGAAGAAGAGAAGGAAGAGGAGGAAATGGAGGAAAGTTAGTGATATTCTCGTTTAAAATTTTGCTAACGCACATGATTGTATGTTTCACAGAGTTCTAAAAGGGCTGTGAACACTGTCGCAATTGATTCGGGAGTGATACCCACATTGAATAGTAAATGAATGGTCCCTGTTAGTACGAAGTTTCATTTCATGCAGTGATCAATAGATGTATGAGAACTTGTTGTGGATTACTTCGTATTGTTCGTTGTAAAAACAATCCCCAATTCAGTGGAGCAAGCGGATGAATTCCTGGATGAAACGTACGGTGCAGCAGAGGAGGAAGAGAATGAGAAGAAGGAAGGAGAGAAGGAAGAGGAGAAGGAGAAGAAGGTTTGTGGTTGGGGTGTTGTTTTGGTTGATAGGGAACGTCTCATCGACACAACAAACAATACGGTTGATTGTATGAATGTACGATTGAATTACATTGAGTTGATTCAATATTGATTGACTTATGAAACTAGTATTCCGCGGGACCCCTTGTTGTTTGCTGATATCATCCTCTGAGAGTGTATTGAAGTCTGCACAACTGCACATCTTTGAAAAAAAAGATTGAAACAGCACAATACCTTGTTCATTTCGCACTTTTTCTTTCATTTTCTTTGCATAAATCCATTTTATTTGATTCAATAGTGAGAAAGCAATGATTGCAGCATCCCGACCTTCCCCTACGTTTGTGTCGAGTGCTCGTCCGAATGGCGACCAGTCCGGTCGCAGCTCCGCCCACTGTTGTCGCTGCCATTGCTGCACTCGACAAACTGCACGCACACGACAGTGCACTCGCCAAGGATACGGTAAGTGGGAGGGGTACGGTAGGCAGCAAGAATGAGCACAACCCCTCAAAATTTAAATTGAGGGCGAGTACGATATCAGCCCATCAATAGTCATAGTGTCCCTTTAAGGTGACTCGTGCGTGGGTGGAGCACAAGTGGAAGTTCCCTCTGGTGAGAGGGCTGCTGCATGCAGCAACTGCAGCTGCAGCCAAGGACGAAGCGAAGAAGGAGAAGGTTGAGGTGAATACTTATTTGATTTATTAATCGAGCTCATTTACAGTACATTGTTGTGGCGTTCTCCTCTCAATGGATATGCTATCAGTGAAACATAAGTGTGACTTGGCTTGAATTGTGATTTATTTGGGAATTTAGCATTATATTCTAAATTTGATCCGATCAACAAACCGGCTAACCACTGATGAGCTAAGTCCCGCTAGTTTTCCGGGGGCTCCGCAATTTCCGAAAATTTTCTGTTAGGGGGCTCCGCGAAAACCATTTCGGACAACGAGGGGGCTCCGCAAATTTTCGAAAGTTTCTTCATGGGGACCCCGCATTCAGAAGATCTAGCGTTGATATAGCCCAGCAGTGCGGCTAACACAAACTTGTAAGATCTATTCAGTCACAGACATATGTTACGATTGAAACAGAGGTGTGACTTGGTTGGAATTGTCATCGTTGTGGGATTTTAGCCTTATGTTCTAATTGATAATTGTATTTCTAACGTTCTCCTAATCAGGAGCTGCTCCGTTCATCGATCGCTCATCTCGTCTCTGTCTTCGGATCGACTGAGACGGAAGGAAGATTGGCTGCGGTGTTGGATGTTAATGGAACGGAGGAGATATCCATTGGATCGGTCAGTCATTCTTTTATAAAGAGGAAGGCAGAAAGATTGGAGTTGATCGTGAAAGGTTGAATGCATGGAAGAGGTGAAACGGGAAAGTGGCAAATGTCAAATACCTTATATGTACGATTTTTATAGCAGTTCTAATGAGGATTCTACTAGAGATAGCCGAACTGATTTTTATATTTTTTATTAGTTTTTAAATAAGTTTCTACAATATCAGGGCGATAACAAGTGCGTTCTCCAACCCGTGATGACTATGATCGAATCGATGCCCGAGAAAGAGAAGGCAGAATGGATGAAAGCAGTGGAAAGAGCGAAAGAGACTGAGGCTGGTATGTTATTTGATCGGTTGTTGATGAAAAGATGGATATTTTTAACCTGCGGAATCGACGTTCCTGCAGGTGCATGAATGCCGGTTTGAGTGGGCTATTTCAATTATTCGGCGTCTTTGGATTAAAAAATAATTAATACATTGCAAGTAGTGAAATTTAGATGAACACTTTCTGAAACTGAAAAATAGTGTTAGTGCAGGACCGCAAAACGTTTCGACCTCTGGCTCTAGCATACATTCTTTGTTTGCAGAAGAGCTCGTGCCTCTCGCCCCTCGATCTCATGTGATATACAAGAGAGAAGAAAATTATCCCGAGATGAGAGACGAGGAAATGGCTAAGAAATTGAGGTGAGGAAATGAACGGAAAAAAATATCATTTAAAACATTTCGGGCATGGTGAATTGTTGTGTCAACGCTACTATGAGTGAAGCAGAGAATAGATCTTCTCAATGTCATTGAATTAATTCTATGGATAAAACAACGCTTTTTCATAGCAATAATTGATTGGATTGCTAAAGATTTCATATGAAGCCGTTTGCGAGAGAGTCGAGCAGATTGGGCTGAGTCTGGCACAGCTCAAAAATGTCGATTCTCTGAAACTCTCTGATTCGGGGTTCTTGAGGGTGCTTATCACTGTGGGCATACTCATTTTGCACGAAAAACTTCCGTTGGCTCCAGACGACGTCACGTCGATATCGGATTTTGCTAAATTTCTCCACTACAGAAATCGCTAAAATTAAGGGAATACGTTTCCCGGGGTAGAATTTGATGCTGAACACGCCTATCTACTTCATTTCTTATGAAAAAAAAAGATATAATCTTTAAAAGCAAAACTTTTTAACCACGCAAAACTGTGAGGTGCGACCTATATAGATCGGACCGGCATGGCTTGAATAGTCTGAGTTTAAAATTTCAGCCATTTTGGTCCCAGGAAAAAAAAGTTGGGAGTGAGATAGTAAGCTGAAATTGTAGGTGAAATCGTTCATCTTCCTCTTGTTTACACCCTCCTCTCTTCCCAACGTCCGAACTTGCGTGTCTCTAGCCTCTTCCCTGTCTGCGCTCTCTCCATTCCCCACACTCTCTCGCCTCGTCTCTCTAGATCGGAAGTCAGGAAGCGGATTGGAAAGGAGATGCGTCTAATTTACCTGCAATTTCTGCTTACTATCTCACTCCCAACTTTTTTTCCTGGGACCAAAATGGCAGAAATTTTAAACTTAGACTATTCAAGCCATGCCGGTCCGATCTATGTAGGTCGCACCTCACAGTTTTGAGTGGTTAAAAAGTTTTGCTTTCAAAAATTATATCATTTTTTCATAAGAAATGAAGTAGATCGGCGTGTTCAGCATCAAATTCTACCCCGGAAAACGTATTCCTTTAATTTTAGCGATATCTGTAGTGGAGAAATTTAGCAAAAACCGATGTCGACGTGACGTCGTCAGGAGCCAACAGAAGGTTTTCATACAAAATGAGTATGCCCACAGTGAAAAGCACCCTCAAGAACCCCGAATCAGAGAGTTTCAGAGAATCGACATTTTTGAGCTGTGCCAGCACTTGCTCGACTCTCTCGCAAACGGCCTCATATATAATTATTTCGTTTGCAGTCTGATCATCTCGGTGACTTCTGCTGACTACTCTGACGTCGAATTGAATCCCTCTCTGAAGGTTGACATCGACAAGAGAAGGAAACCAGTCAAAAATGCAGAAACACGGCTGAGATTGGCAGAGAGAGCTGACGGGTACGGTAGATTATTGATTGATTACGGTAGATCGATTACGGTAGCATACAGTAACCAATCGATTCTCAGATATCCCGTGAAGCGGCCCGACCTCTCGAAGCCCGATCGAATCGAGAAAGCGAAGGAAAGCGATAAGAAAGACGATGGGAAGAAGGGGTACGGTAGAGAGCGATCAATAACTGATCGAGTACGGTATTCCTTGCAGTTCTCCGTCGACGAAGGCTGGATCGGCCGAAGCTACGAAGGCTGCGGCTGCTAGGGTGGCTGCAATCAAGAACAAGCCGGCTGCAGCAGCTGCAGAGAAGGAGAAGAAGGAAGAGGTGAGAATAGGTTTCACCGTTACATGATGATAATTGGAGTGGTGGATCCCCCGATATTGTGTGCCTATTCACTGTGAAATATCTTCGACCTTCTGATATTTGATCTTTGATCTCTTCCAGAATATTCCCAATCGCATTCAACCGGCTGTGATTCCCTCTCGTCCGGCCAAGAGATCCGCTCCCACGAGTGTACCTAGAGCAGGCATCAAAAGGGTAAGGATAATTGATCTTTGATCTTTAGCGATTGAATCTCTTGCAGAGACGTTGAGAAGGGTTCCATCAAGAAGATTCTACGTTATTGTTATAACTTATGGATGTTTTTTTTGTTTTGTAAATAATCCGTTCCTTCTGTTCTCACGTTGACATGTTCTCACTTCATAATAACTATGTATCTTTATGATCAGGTTATAGTTCGGTAGTATTTATTGAGCAATCGTTTCGTACCCAATCTCGTTGTCCAATCGATAGTAATCTTTCGTTGATAAAAAGTGTCAATATATAAAGGTGCTTGTGAATGACTGTGAACTGTACTCGTGCAGTGGTTGTCCTATCTCAAGTGGTACGGTAGAGTGATTGTGATTACTAATCGATAATCCCCTCGAGATGGCCTCCTCGCTCGATCAACTCAAGCCCGAGATCGAGGCTCACATCCGCAGCATTCCCGACTTTCCCAAGAAGGGAATCGACTTCCGGTAAGTTACAGTAACCTAAGTGACAATCATCAATCTTCTCAGGGATATAATGCCCCTGATGAGACAGCCGAAGCTGGTTGGTCGTCTGTGTCAGGCGGTGGCAGACCACATCCAGGCCAGAGGAGGCGTCCAAGCTGTTGCTGGTCTAGAGGCAAGAGGTGTGTAGAGAAAAAGGAGTCTCATCGATGACGTTATCTCCCTCAGGGTTCTTGTTCGGTCCTCAGATCGCCCAGATCCTCGATGTGCCCTTCGTGCCCATAAGAAAGGCTGGCAAGCTACCTGGAGAATGTGTTGCTGCCGTCTACGAAAAGGAATACGGAGAGGTTAGTCAGAAGGAAGAAAGTCATCAACAAACTAATTCAGGACAGAATCGAGGTGCAGAAGGGAGCGATCTCTCCCGGTGATCGAGTGCTGATCATAGATGATCTGCTAGCAACTGGAGGCACACTTGCGGTAAGATAAGAATATCGAACCAGTCGAGAACTATGCATTTTTCAGGCTGCTGTCGATCTGATCAACAAAGTGGAAGGCGTCGTCGCCGAGGCCTTTGTGATTATCGAACTAGCCGGATTGTGCGGAAGAGCCAAATTGTCGAAAGATGTTAACATTCATGCTCTTCTAGTGTATCCCGGAGCTTGAATTATACTTTGCTACTCGTTTTAGATGTTGTTACAATACATTCCAACCTTGTTGATAAATGTTTTACTTTGTTCTAGTATTCCGGGCTATTTTCCATCATTGTTTGCTTTTCATAAGCTAAAGACTATACGGCCACTTTAAATATAACCAATTAAACTGAAAGTTTCGAATTTTGCTAACGAACGTACCATGTTGTTCGGCAATCGGTCACCTTTCCAAACACAATCACCTCGTTTCTGAAAACCATATTCACCCTAACAATTTTTCAAAATTCAGCTAATGATGTTTCTCTCTCGATATACTTCCATTCCCTCACATTAGTAGAATGTGACCGTTTATTAGAGAATTAGGGTATAACGACTCTTTATCAATAATGAACAATGAACATATTAACAAAAAGCCGCTTAACACAGGTTCCGCTCCATGCTTAGAAGATGGGCTCGGGGAACTCGAAGGTAACGTCCTTTCCGGTCAGGTGCTTGTAAACGGAGGCGAAAGTCTCAGTCTTGTGCTCAACGTTGGTCTGTTGGGCCTTATCGAGGTGGACCTGAAACATCAACAATGTGGGAAAGCTTTGACACTCAGTGGAACATTGACGTTCTTCCGAGCAACAATATCCTTCACTACTATCTAGCATCCCTTATTTCGTACAGATCAGACTAATTTGTACCGAATGAAAAAGGAATGCAACAACACCAACTAATACTTCCAAAATACGCACCTTGATGATCTTCTTTCCGTCAAGCTTTACGCGGGTTCTCTTGCCAACAACCTCGGCGGGGAAGACGATGTCGTTGAGCATAGCCTCGTGAACGGCAGTGAGGGTGCGAGAGCGGGGCCTCTTCTGCTTCTCCGGGATACGCTTGTTTCCTCTCATGGGCTTGGGAAGGATGCGTCTCTACAAAGATATGAAGTTAGCTACTAAATTTGAGCGAATAATTGTAAGAAACTTGTGACACCATGTGGAACACTAAAAGTTCCGCGCGGTTCAATATATTTCAGTTGATTTTGCACCAGCACAAAACACAATAGTCACATAGTCTATTATGTAAAGAATGATGCGAATCATTGCAAAATAGCAAAAAAAATAAACACTCACTCTGGCGATGAAGAGAACGTGCTTTCCTCCGAGCTTCTTCTCGAGCTCGCGAACGAGACGAGACTGGATCTTCTGGAACTGCTTAAGCTGGGGGTAGGGAACGTAGACGATGACGCTCTTCTTGTTTCCAATCTCGACCTCCTGAAAAATATCACAACTTACATGGCATCAATAATTTTAAAGTGAGTGATAATAGGATCTTTACAAAAATATTAACGAAAGAGAATAAAACTTGTTTAAACAAAAATATATTATTGCAATGAAACATGATACTTACCTTGACTCCGACGATGAACAGCTCACGGAGCTGGTTCTTGATCTCGGAGGAAGAGTCCAGATCGGCGAGAGCGCCAGAGATCTGTCTCTCGAGGTCGGTGACGGGCTTGCCGTCAGGCTTGATAATCTTGGATGCCGCTTCAGGCATGCTAGACCCCAGTTCTGCAAGGAAATCCTTTTTACGACAAATTCATCGTAAACAAAGAATTTGGAACAGTACCGCTAACGCGGATGAACACAACAATGACCAACATAAATCGCAGAAAAAGTATGGTAAGCTTAATCGGTAAAGTTAACGGTAGAAACGCAAAAAGTCATCGAAATATTTCAAAAAAAAGAAAAATACGAGAATTTCAGCCTAAAAGCACATCATACGGTAGGCAAGTGGAATACGGAATCAGGGAATTCCGTGCGAAAGTTTTCTCTTTCAAAGAACACCTACCGTATACTGGTCAGCCTTGTGTCAAATATATGAACTAGTGTAATGTTGAATTATTGTAATTATTGATGGTATTTTATGCTCTTCATACGTTGTTAAAAACATTAATAATTTAATCGCGCAAACTCATAGCAAATTCGAAGTAATTAATTAATTTTTAGAGAATTTCACGCCGACAATCGCTCAAATGTCATTTGTAGACTTTGAATGTGTGGCTGCCTACACTTCAAAAGACCAATCCATAAGATTAAAACATAGATAAGATACGCTATCCAAATTCAAAATGAAAATATATGAAAAAAAATCAAGAAAATCAAGAGCACTCCCTCCGCAAAAGTTCTCCCCTCTCCCTCCCGCTCTCTCTACTATTTATATCCCGTCGTGACTAGAGCACACCATGCCTATGAGAGGGCGCCTTTCCCTCTCTTCTTCGGTTTTAACCCAGTATCTCAAGGTACGCTTGGGCATCTGACCAGATATTCTCTGTGTTAGAGAACCAACAGTTTTTGGGCAGCACTGAAGGGGGTTCTCCCGAGTGCAATAAAGAAGTGATCATGTTTTTTCTGATGTATTTCAGAGATCGAGAATGCATTGTTATATTCGGCTCCCTTCATCAGTTTGTATTTGCTTTTTACTCCAATTGACTCGTTCAAAACCGTACAATCTATTTCAATTTGAATAACCAATATGAATGCAAAATCATAACGAACAAAGGAAATTATAACTGATCGATCGTCTCCCTCATTCTTTCCTCATTTACTAGTCGAGTAAGCAGGAGAGGCGGCTGGCGCGGAAGGTATCGTTATTCCCAGCTCCGGCATCATACCGTACCCTTCTCTTCAGGACCCAGCGAGATGGGCTTTTTATCTGCCTTCCTTGATACTCTGATCGGAAGTTCAAGAGTAAGTGGCGACTCTTCTACCGTAATCCAAGCAGTTCGGGATACGGTAGAATTTTTACTGTAGCGAACCGTGTTCTTCAGGGTAATAAGGCCAAGCGAGATAAAGGAAAAGGAACGAAAGAAGAAGCGAAGAGACGGAAAGAGAAAGAGAAAGAGAAGGAGAAGAGGAAGGAACCGGAGCCAGCGAAAGGATCATCCGAGGCCAGGGCGACGTCCAGTTCAACATCAAGGACAACTTCAATCGATGTGTGTACGGTATCGGGAAGGGAGGGATGGAGGGGTTACGGTAGTTCACATGAGTTGTGGAGCGTCAAATGTAATACGGTATCTAGTAGGATACGAAAATTAGTTTGGGATACTGTAATCAGACTGAGATACGGTATTGCAGCTACGTGCTCCACTGCCGAAATCGGATGTAATCGAAGAAACGTCGGCGATGGCTCAATCGGATGATCCTGATGACGTAAGATCAAAGATCAAAGATCAAATCTCAATGTTCATTTCAGCCGAAGAGTTGGGATTACGACGATATTGACGAGGCAAAGTAAGGGAAGAAAGAGTGAAGAGATCAAAGATCAATCAATTGCAGGCCCACCTTCGGACAGAAGATCAAGGACATTGCTGATAAGAGCGGTTAATGAGACGAATGGGAAAGATCAAAGATCAAGTCTATATTGCAGTCCGTCGAGTTCGAAGGATTTCATCGGGAGATGATTTGCGTTCGAGACCAATCAAAGAGGTAAGAAGAAAGGAGAGGATTCGCTTGGATACTGAAGAATGATTACAGCAAACACTTGATCGATTTATGGAACGAGTGAAAGCCCGACAGGAGAAAAGGGTAAAATCGGTGAGATGAGTGGAAGGAACCATTTGACTCATTTTGGAATTGCAGGCGGAGCGAATAGTCCACGACTCTGAATGTGTCTTCCCTGAATCTTCTGATGCACTGAGGTAATCGATTGAAGAGGGAAGATTACCGTATCCTACCGTATTCCAGAGCGGAATCGATTATCACGCATAAAGTTGCTGGGAGTAGGGAGGCAAGCGAGAAGAGTACTCGAAGGAAGGATGAAAATAGTGAGAAGAGTACGAGAAGAAAGAATGAAGAAGGGAAAAGCCCATCAAGAGAAAGGGTGGAAGGGAAGAGTCCCTCAAGAGAAAGAGTTGAAGCGAAGACTCCGTCAAGAGAAACAATTGGAGGGAAGAGTCCTTCAAGAGAAAAGGTTGGAGGGAAGAGTCCTTCAAGAGAAAAAGTAGAAGGGAAGAGCCCGTCAAGAGAAAAGGAAGATGAAACTTCAAAAAGGAAGAGTAAGAGTCCAAAGAAGGAAAAGAAGGAAAAAGAGAAGAAGGAAAAGAAAGAAAAAGAGAAAAAGAAGAAAGAATCGTAAGTTGATCTTTGATCTTTGAATGATTATCTCTATATATTATAGAACTGAATCGACTCGTTCTTCTCGATCAGAGAAATCGGAGAAATCATCAAGAAGAGCGAAACCATCGGCACTCAAAACGATTCAGAAGGTTGAATTATAGATTTACTTCGTCTACCGTATCCCATTGTTGTAGATCTTCCCCGATTTATCGAAGGAGGGCAGAGAAAAGAGAAGAGAGAAGAAAGAATTGAAGAAGAGGGAGAAGGAAGAAGTTCGTACTTAGGAAGAAATGGATCAATGCTAATGATTCCATTGCAGACTCTTCGTCGAAAAAACCGAGAGAAGAATCTCTTCACTAATGGAAGACCTTTCTGGGTGGCTGCAGGAAGAATGTCTGCTGAGGAGAAGGTACTGTACTCCTTCGATCCTAAAGATCAAAGATCAATTTTTGTTGTTCAGGCAGAGATGACACAAGATGATCTTCCACTCAACGCTGCAATTATCCTCGAAGTGAGAAAAGGAAACATCGATCTGCCGGTGTTAACTGAGAAACTGTGAGTACGGTAGAATACAGTAATTTTTTTATACGTTGCCTTCGAGGATGATGATTCGTTCAGCATCAAATTCGACCCATATTCTCCTCTGGAAGTGTTGAAGGGCAGGGATGAAACCCTTTTCAATCACAAGATGTTATTTGCAAACACGATCAGATCAATGATCAATTCGGCCGGTTTGTTGAGGAAGGATCAGCCTCTTTGACCTCGATGTTATTGAGATATCACTCCAACCGATGGGACGACGGGCGAAACGGCTACAGGAGAGACTCCTCATCGAATGAAACGACACGACTTCCTTCCCCATCCCACCTATTACTTCAGGTGAGTACCGTACCCTGGACGAGTACCGTAACTACCGTATCCCCCTATTGCAGTTATGATCGATCCGAACCCGAGAAGATGACGAGAGAAGAATTCAAATGGAATGGAGTGGGTGTGGCATAGGCAGAAGATAAGATACGACACAATACGAAGCATATTCCGATAAACTACACTAATCAGACAACGATAAACCAGAGTTTTGTCAAATGAATTGCTCTATTGTCTTCGTTTTTGTTTGGAGAATTCTCAATACCAACGTAGACGTGATGTAGGCAAATTGCTATGATTTTTTCGTAGATAAGTCCTGAAATATTGAAGAAGATTGATTGATTGATGTATCCTGAACTCAAAGCAATGGGCCTGCAGGATGGTAACTTAGGGAGAGGAGTGGGATCTTCGTACTCAGAGTGTCGGTGGTCCGATGGATGTAATCTTCTTAGATGGATCATCTCAATATTGAAAAAGACTCCTCATGAATACAAATTTCAATAAGGCGGAATACATCGGGTTCATTTACTGTGTCTCGGTTTCATTGTTAACCTTGGAAGAATGACTAACAAAGGTGTCGATAGTCATCTTTGTCTCACTTGGTTCAGCTCTTCTTCCCGAACTTTCTCTTATTTCTCATATACATAGTGAAACATCCGGACACACCGTAACCTCGTTTCCCCGATCGTCTAACCATCTCATAGAGCTAGTTTACAACTTTTTCTTCATAATTACTACTTTTTCCAGTGCATTTCGAGCAGTACTAAATGAAGAGTCAGTGGGTCTTCTGGACAGTATGTCCCGCATCTTGTCCACTCTGTTTCCATACTCATTTGAACTCGAAATGCTAGTGACGTTCTCTTCATTTCGCACAGTCTCTCGACAGATCGAGTGTGTGAGGAATGAAGACTCAGATTTAGAAAAAAAAAACACAAAACCCAGATTTTTTTTTGCAAATTTGTAAAGGATTGCATCTCACGTTCTCGAATGAATCACATCTAATTATACTCTTCCCATCGATTTTTCGGTTCCAGTACTCCCTTCACCTTCAATCAACTACAGTTGACAGCAGCCTCACAAACACCTTACTCATTCTCTTCCCATTCACTTTCGCTCCCAGTGATCTCTCCCTTTCTCGAGATGATCTCGTCACGTTTCTCTATCCCATTTCGCAACTTTGATTGTCCAACCGAATATTCGAAAATAGCCCGTTTATTATCAGAAAGTGTCTGCAGATATCAATTCATTGTAACAGTACTATTCCTTCTCTCCTCTTCTTCCATCTCCTACCTTCCAACCAGTCAGACAGATTGAAATAGTCGGGATATTCGATAGAATCCAGACCAATCAACATCATCTCAGTCTCAGAGAGTGGTTGATCAATGGAAGGACAGGGATAGAAAGAGGGGAGAGAAGGAGGAGAGGGAGAGAGAGACAGTAGTAGAAAAGACCGCCCCTCGCCCCTTCCCACTTTCCTCTTCTTCTCGTTAAATCGAGTAGACTCCTCTATTTTCTCGTTCCACCTTTTCTTCCCCATTCCGAACTCTGTGACAATCCGCACTCCAGCATACACCATGATCGATCAACTTATCAATTGTGCCACATCTCCAGAGGAGGCCCAAGCCATTCGCGACCTTCGGTAAGAGTCTTTCGTATCGATTGATCATTCCCTCGGAAACTGTAGTTTATCGATCTAGTCCGAGTATAGTTAGTAATGGCTGTGGTTCGACCTTGATGAGTAGTAGGGATAAGGTTAGGGATTGGGGAGGGAAGAGTATTCCCCTCTTTCGATTCGAGGTCACATCCTTACACAACTACACGTGTGTATGCACTACTAAGAAAGTGGGAAACAACACCCTGGTGGTAGGTCAAATCGCTGTAAGACCAGGCTAGTGAACGGGGTACTGTATCCATTGATCTCCGGTGGTGATATTTCGTCAGCAGTTACAATCACGCATGCTCACATTAGCCCGAGTAATTGCATTGCACACTCACGGGGTAGAATAGTGCTGCTATTTTTAGTCACCGTACCCTACCGTATCCTATTTTTAGCGTTGTTTGCGTGTCGATCGATAGGAGGGACACGGCGAATTCCAGTTGGGAACCTCGGCTATGGTCGTTATAGAAAATAGGACGCGATCTCGCTTTTGTTCGCTTTGCGCTCGGGAAATAACAAACGACTAGCGATGTCCTCGATAGATGGATGGCTATAATTACACGAGATGACTACTAACTATCATTCTTTATTCGAAGAAAACACACTCGGAGGGGGCTACCACAAAAAGTGTAATTGGGTTGTGATGAAGAGCGCATGAGGCGCAAACACTGTGGAGCAAACCGGATGAATGATCGGGGAAGCAAAACCACGGCTTGTCGATATTGATCTACCCCCCTCAAACCCCCTTTCTCTTGTCCCGAGAAACTGACTCATTGAGCGTCAAAACAACGGAAAAGAGACACACATAGTAGATGACCTTAGTAGATAGTCCAAGTTGACAATACCCCCTTCGGACTTCTTCCCTTTTCTTTCCACTTTTCCTCGTAGGACAACGCTTGTTTGTTGGCCGATGACCTCAAAAAAGATGATCGAAATCTCTACCCGGGAAAGTGCGATATTTTCCGAGTGGAAATAGACTATTCTTCCCCTTTTGTTCCTCATTTCGAAATTGGTGGAGTGGGGGTATCCCCGGGAAACGAAGGCAAAGTTGCTGTGAAGAAAGGGAAATGAATAATTCATCATTTCAGCACAATCATCCCTTCGATCGAGAAGTTTTCGGACAATTACCTCCTTCGGTCAGTTGATTTTCAATGAGCATTCAACAAACACTCTAAGAACTCTCTCATTTTCACACACTATCTCGCCTTCGACAAATCTAAAATCAATAATTCGCAGTTGGCTTCGTGCCTTCGATCTCCGTTTCGACCAATGCGCTGAGGCCCTCAAGAAGCACGTCGTATTCAGGAAGGCATGGCAGCTAGACGATGGTCATTGGGAGGCACCCGAGGTACAATTCAAATTTTATTCCTTCCCGCGTCTGAGAACTGAAAAATAGTGCTTCAGTGCAAAAAAAGAAGTGTTTTCGGGAAATTATGAATAAGATAGGTTTCGCAAGCTGTTGATGTCATCTTTCTCCCTTCTTCTTCTTCTTTTCTCCCCCTTGCGACCTCGTATTTTCCGAGATCTCCCGATAGATTTGGTCGCGAGGAGAAGGGAGAAGAATGAGTCACGGGGTTTACGGCCATCTTCATTCTCCACACGTTCCATTACGAAATAGATGTTCCATGCCACTTAGGAGGTTCCCGTCGTTTCACTACCTTAGATTGCAATCTAGATGAACAGAGTACTACTGCTACGCACGTTTACTGCCAGTCTAGATCATGTTGCGATCCCCATTTTTCGACCGTCGTTTTGAAGGGGGTTTTTCGGGGTCTATCTTGAATCGTCCTTTATTCTCGATTGAGATCAAAGTAAGTAGATGGGAGAAGGGAGAAGAGAGGGCGGAACGACAAGGGAGCTTCCCATTTCTCCCCATCGAACTGCGAACGAGCGAGAGTATTCATTGATCGCCACCTAAACTGTCGAAGCGCAGCTAAAACTGATAGGAAAGCGCACGTTCGAATCGGTCGAGAGATTGCGCAATTTTGGCGAAATCCGACTTTCGATTCTCCAGGTCGGTTCCAATCACATGGGATACAGTGTAACCCCAGCACCGCATCACTTCCAAACTCGTCGAACTGCGACCCAATCTATACCCCCACGCATTGCTAATCTCTCCCCGGTGCATTAGAGGGGTCAAATAACGAAAAGTTCGCAATCACCAAAAACTTTGTACTGTGCGGAAACTCTGAGAACATCGAATTAGGAGATCGTTCGAACCTCTTTTGATATTTCGCAATTGTCCTTCTTCCTTCTCACACATTCTCAAGCACATGATGATAAGGGGGAACTTTGTCCCATATCCTCTCCTTCTCTTCATTTCTCCCCAGTCACGTTTCCCAGTGAATCGGCAGTATTAGATTGGACGATCTCTGTACTCTCTCATTTCCCCATGATCTCTCGTTCCATCTGATGGGCAAGAGAGAATGGGAAATGAAGAGAGTAGATCGGGTAGAGGGAAGATACCTATAGATAGAAGTCACGAGGGACTAGATCACAATCTCCCTCTCTCTTCTCGTCTGCAGTTGCGAAAGACTCAAAATAGTCTTCGAAGATACGTCGTCTGACTCTCTCCATTTCTCACACTCTCTCGTCTTCTCTGACCAGCGAGAGAGTGTGGGAAATGAAGAGACGACGATTGGTCATTCGTACTGCACAACAGAAAACTATCTAATCTCGATTGAGTCTGGACCAGAAAACATTCCGCAATGCAACAATGTTCCAGTTTCGATCGCTATCTAAGGAATTAAATTTGCAGCCATGAAATGATACCATTGTTTTTGCCATCGTTTTATCCCAGGGAAAGAGCGAAAGCAGAGATCAGTCAGTTCGCGATACCACCTTTCATCGGTTAGATAACACTAGAGATCATGGAAAATGAAGATAGTTCCTGCTCAATCCAGTCTATCCCCTCATCCTTCTCTCCATAATACGCTCTCATTTCGCACTGCGGTCGCTTCTCATCGTAAAGTAAGACGGCGATGTTTTTATCCCATAGCTCTTCCCTCTCCATCTCTGCACTCTCTCAACCCACCACAATCTCTCATCCTACCGTATCCCCTCGATCATCACAGCACCTTTTTGCACTCGACTACGACCGTCTGCACTCTCTTCGTTTTCCACACTCTCTCCCTTCTCTCTGCATCTCTTCTCTTCCAAACTCTCTCCAGATTTTGATCATTCTCTCTTCATTTCGCCTGACTAGCATTCTTCGAATGCTAGTTCCTGCGGAAGGCCGCGCCGCAAGCGGCGCGCGACGCAGAATGAGAGGGTTCGACTCTCCCCAATTGGATTACTCTCCTCTCTTTCCTCACTCTCTCGCTAATCCAATTTAACTGCTCGATTGTGAAATGGGTGTCAAATATCGAAATGCGTCTAGATATAAGGGGGACTCTCTTTCCTCACTCTCTCGCTAATCCAATTTAACTGCTCGATTGTGAAATGGGTGTCAGAATTCGAAATGCGTATAGTTATAAGGGGGATCTCTCATCAGTCAGACAGAGCGAGAGATCATGCGGAATGGAGAGAGTGCGAACATTGCCCGATGACCTTCAGGGCAATGGGGTTGAACGCAAAGGAAGGGCCAAAGGGCGGGAGAAAATATCTCGTTCCGACCCTGATCAGTCATGCTACTTACGCTGTTTAGCAACGAGTGCGTGTCCTTAACAACTTCAACCCATTATGCTGGTGTGCTCTGTAAAAAGAGGCTCGAGAGTAAGGAAGAAGACGAGAACTGGTTCCATCTTAGCAGTAATTCCCTCCTTTGAGAGTGGACATTCAATGGGGAGAGAAATTGAGAATGAAGAGAGGGAGTATGGCCAGGAATGTATGACTGATAGACTCATCATCATTTTACTTATTGAGAATGAAGGGCGCAAGCAAGTTGCTTGACGCCTTCCTTGTGAATCATAATCATTGACGCTCTTGCAGTGTCTGGAGAAGTACTGCGGCTATGGCTATCTATCGGACAAGGAGGGCAATCCGATCCTCATGTCGCTCCTCGGAAACATGGACGTTGAAGGTACGGTAGGATTTGAATTTTATGCTTCCCGCCAACGGCAGATCAAAATTATTGATGTGCAGGCATGCTCAAGTCCGTCGCAACCGCCGACTACATCAAATTCTCACTGGCAGCCATCGAAAAGGGCATTCAATTGTGCGAAGAGAGAGCGAAGCAGGTACGGTAGAATACGGTAGTCCCTCCTTATCCTTCCGTCCCATCTGTCATACGGTATCTGGGTATCGATCGGCCCCTCCTATCGATTCATCTAGTGCGACGAACGATTTAGTAGGCCATGCGGGTACGTTTCAAAGAGACGAGAAAAGAAAGAAAGAGGGGGAGGGGAGATGGAAGGGAGGTGGAAAATGTTTGGCTGAAAGGAAGGGAACTTTCGTGTGACTGCGCTCAACTTTGCGAAATGGATGGGGAAAATGAAGAAAACAGTACGGAAAACACGAGGTTGTGCAGCAAAACATGAAGAAATTCAGTTCTGATCCCATCTATTTTCAGACCGGAAAGCCCTTCGAACAGATGATGCTCGTCTTTGATCTGGACCACATCTCAGGTTTGACCTTTGATCTTTCCACTTCTGAAGTTTGATCTTTGATCGTTGATCTCTTCAGCCGCTCACTTCTCTTGCCGTCAGTTCGCTTCATCATTCACCACGCTGATCATGCTCTTCCAAGAACACTACCCTCTGGTGCTGAAGAAAGTCCTCATTATCAGGTACTGTAACCCTACCGTACTCTACCGTATCCGTTGGTTCGCTGGGTCATCCTCATGCTTCCAGAGCGCCCGAGATGGCCCGACTCGCGTACTCGACCATCACTTCTCTGCTGTCCGAGTCGATTACCTCCCTGATCGAGATGCCATCCGAGGTACGGTAGTTTGCTGGGTCAGATTGGTCTAGAAGCCCTGTCGAAAATTCAACAGGCCCTCAATAAGTGGAGTTCGGTGGGTCAGATTCATGATTGCAGTCCGATTGGAAGCGTGCCCTCGAGAAGTACGTCTCCCTTGACGCATGGCCCATGCACTGGGGCGGGCAATTGGCAGAGAACGGCGACCCCATTTGCCCCTCGAAGATCAGGTGTGTGACCCGGCGAACTACCGTAACCCCTCCGACTGATTTCCAGATACGGTCTCGGCCCGGTGCCCGACACGTACTACGTCAATCCGGATACCGTCTTCCCTGATTACGACCAGCTGACTACCGTATACGCCGGAGATAAGCACCTCATCCAGATTCGCGTCAAGGAGAACAGCAAGATCAGGTACGGTAGTGCGATGGGTCAGGTGCATATGGCTTCCTTGTCGATATTGAATAGGATTTTTAATTTGAAGAGTTCGGTGGGTCAGATTAATTATTCGATATTTTTTTTTGCAGCTGGCAGTACATGACGACGGACGAGGACATCGGGTTCGCCATTCACTACGACCCGACGATGAGTGCAGACAACCTTACCGAGGTACGGTAGTTCGATGTGTCAGACGGACGGACTCGGACTTTCTGTAAAAATGAACAAGATTACGAGTTATTGAGTTCGGTGGGGCAGATTGGTTATTGCAGATGGAACCGATCTATCCGTACATTCGACTCGAGTGTTCCACTGTACCCATTTCTGGAGGATTTACCGCCGAGAAACCCGGCACTTGTGAGTTTCATCTCCTAAAATTTCCTGGACATCATTATGTACTTTCGATCATGTACTTAATTGTTTTCTTCAGATATCATCGAGTTTGATAACTACTACTCTTGGTTTTCGGCGAAGAAATTGCGTTACAACATCGAGATCGACGAGTGCTAAACGTCGACCATAATCAGCGGCACTCGCCGCACCACCGTAGTGTACATACCACACACTTGTTAAGCCTCTCCCTCCCGTTACCGTATCCGCCACGCAAACACACCACGACTACCGTATCCTCTTCTAATCTGGTTGGGTGGCACTTTTCTCATATCCGGCGACGTTTATTACACGTCTCTTTGTAACTATTTTCCTTGTTTTTCGTGCTCTCTATTGCGTGTACAGTACTCCCAGTAGTTGATAGTTTGGTATCGTATCGATCCATTTATTGATTGGTCCCTCAATAATCTTATCCCTCTCCAGTCGATTACTCCCACTCATAATCAGTTTTCATTGTTATGCTTTCCAATACGTGCGATAATACAAGCACTCTTCATCGAAACGGATAAAAACTGAGTTTATTGAGCACATTTACCATCGTTCTGCAGTGAAAAGACAGTGAAAAGACATCCTCAGATGACAAATGGAAAGTAGATACGACGAATTTGCCATCATGCTACATAAATACTTGTGATTCAATCTCAATCTTTATCTTTACTCCTCAATGCAATTTCAAACTATCTATTTCACAATAATTGAATAAAAGATTCTCACTGAATCGCTCCAGATAAGCGGAAAGGATCAAATTGAATGCGGGGCAGTGGAAACGGGGATTAGTCAATGTCCGTGAAAGAGATTCTTCGAATAAATCCACTCGTTTGGAGGATGCTCCTCCAATTCCCCATATCCAACAGACGATCACGATATGATTGTGTCCCAAGAAATCTCATTAATTCCTTGAAATTCAGAATGAAAAAATCCCGAAAAGTTTCGTGATTTGGATAAATAATTCCACATGTTTATAAATTTCGACCTTTCTCCGACCTTCTTTGCGCAAGATTGTTGTACCCTTAGAGAAAACAAAGAGAAAGTTAGCTCACGCACCGGGTGGAAACAGGTCTGATCAAGAGAGCTAATGGGAAAGAGAGGAGATAGAGCACCTTCTCGGCCTGCCATTCAACCGCGTTCGTGGTGTAATGGTCAGCATGGATGCCTTCCAAGCATTCGACGGGGGTTCGATTCCCCCCGAACGCAGAAATCTTTTGCATATTTTAATTTTCATGATGCCAAAAAAGCGGCAAAAAGTGATCAGCCCGATGCGGGGCTCGAACCCGCGACAGCCAGATTAAGAGTCTGGTGCTCTACCGACTGAGCTAACCGGGCGACGTGCATCTCTCATTGCGCAATAGTGACATACCTCGCTGTACAGTACAACGGTTAGCCACTAATAAGTTTTGATATTGTGCACTCGAGATCTGATTAGTGAGATCGAGAAATTACCTTTAAATGGTCAGTATCATTTCAAAGATTCAGAGATTTTCAGTAATGCAAACCATCTCACTGCGTATGCTTTTTTTTGGAGAAATAACATTATTTGAAGAAGAAAAGTTAATATATTTATTGCATTTCCATTAATTCAATCATTCCTCCCTCACCCCTCCTTCTCCTCCATTCCCTCCTCCATCCATTTCCACTTTTCTTGCTGGTCAGGAGTGGTTTGTCCGCTCCCTCCTCTACTTCAGCAATGGCCAACGTTTCCAATAAGGTATACCGGAGAGATCGGAGGATCCTCAAGGGGATACTGGGTACCCCAGGATACTGTATTGGATGCTGGGTACCCCAACATAGTGTATTGGATGCTGGATACCCCAGGATACTGTAGATGGATCCAAACTTGCTTAGTTCAGAATCAAAAGAGAAAACTAACGCCCGCTCTGACCTATAAAACGATTGGATCGATGATTTCTGATCTCTCGCTCTACACCACACAGGCCTGTAACGATGTATACGAGGTATACTGTAGACTGAGGATACGGTAGATCTGTAATCGATACCGTACTCGCAGGATGACGATGTTGGTCAGCATCAACGTCGAATCACCGATGATCTCTCATTGCAAGGCGTTGTCTCCGAAGGTAAAGAGATACCGTAATCCTACCGTACTCATATACCGTAATCTCAGTGGAATCTTCGATGAGCGCGGATCGCGCCTACAATCGTCTCATGGATTCTGACTATGAACGCAGTTACATTCTGGTACCTCAGCCGGTGAGGATTACGGTAGTATCGGAGATACGATATCGATCGATTCAGAATCAAGAAATGCTCAGAATTCGCTCCGATAAGGTCAACGTCAAGGCCAATGGGTACGGTAACACGAGGATACGGTCGAATTACGAAAGAATATTCCAGACAGAAGAGTCTGCATCTACGTGATGACCAATCTAGTGGAACTTCAGGAACTTCGGCACAAGAGTACGGTAGTTTTAACCATCGATGAGACCTACCGTAACCCATCCATCTACCGTACTATATTCACAGGACGTCCGAGAGTGAGTCTGAGGCGCGAACTCCTCTGGTCAATACTCGTTCGAAACAACAAGAGAAGAGAAAGGATCGTAAGAAGAGTGATTCATCCAATCAAGCCAGTGCTGCACCTTCCTACATGAGTATGTGACCTACCAGATAACCCATCGAACTACCGTATTCCAGCCGTGATCAATAACAATCATGATCTGGAAATTAGCAAGGTCTCTTCTACCTCTACTCTCATCGACTCGGGCTTCGATGCCAAGGTATACGGTAGCTAGGGGATACGGTAGACCAGCTATTGATCGGTTTCTTTCAGATTAGTGTGAAACGAAAGGACAAGGAACTTTGCAAGTTGGATCTAGCGGCCGATGTCGCCAATGGAAACCTCCGATGTCTCAGAATCAACAGACAGACCTTCAGGTAGTAAATAAGATCGATAAATGACCACAGTAATGGTTAAATTTTAGACTGTAAGCAACCGAGTGCCGGTGAAGAATAACCTTCCCCTCGTTTCGATAAAGTTGCGTGAATCGCTCTTGTGCCTTTGAAATGCTCAACACAATAGATCAAGAACACGGAATGGTATCACTAAGATGGGAACCTGTTCAAAACCTCTCGGATTTAAAATCGTAACGATTAATTCGGATTTGGGAATTCATTCATCATCGTACCCGTAAAATAATAATAATGATAATACATATGACATGGCTATTTGAAATAGGCTAAAACTCAAGGCAAACGGCAATAAATTAAGCAGTAAATACATCAATATCTATCATAATCGGAATCATACTCGTAATCATAATCATTCTCATCACCTTGCTCGTCTTCGTAATCTTTAATGAGACCATGATAATCTTCTTCTGCAAGATCTTCCCAACTGTCTTCCCATATATCACAAAACGAGTATTCTTCCTCACTGTCACACTCGGAATTCTCGTAAAGATCAAACGAAAGCATCGGAAATTTCTCTTCACATTCCGAATTGTAGAGGCCGAATTTGTAGGTACTCCCAAAGCGTTCGACAACCATTTCGAGACGCCCCTCAGTCTTCTCTACGAACCAAGATGTGCCACTCATCTAAAAGAAAATGTTAATTATAATTTGTATTCCTCATTTTAGCGAGACAAATGTGAACAAACCTTATCTTCTTCTCCCAGAAAATTCTTCACGAAATCTCTCGCGGTTTTGCGCGGAATTCGAAGTGATATTCCACAGAAAGATGCGATGACCTGTGCAATCTGAAATGACTGCACTCATGATCAAGCATTTATATTCTGCTGATCTGTGTGATCAGGTACAAATTGGGAGCCGAACTGCACATACTCATATACTAGCACTAGTCGAGCCTATCCTACTAAATCATTTACTACCTCATAGATGTGCTTGAGATCCTCTGCTTTAACCGGAGCACAAACTCGCAGAATCTTCACAACATCAGCGTTCTGCATTAGATTGCAAATGGTCGATCGACCGAAAGCAGAGCAAAGATTATTGGGCTCTAATTCGTCGCCAGACTGTAACCAAATGGATCAACCTCATTTCTATAAGTGTTAGACCTACCCAGGCGGGAATTCTGATTAAATCAGTAGCAACTTCACTCAAACCGTCAAGCAATTGAATATGTTTCTTCTGCGAAGGAGCAAACTGAAATTAATTATTTTCTGATGATCGTAGTCAAATCAACTTGCGCATCTTGAAATCATCAATAAATCCTTACAATTACTGTTCGAAATTTGAAGATCTTAGCGAAACGATGGATAAGAAGAATAGCTTCATCGAGAGTAACTGAAGCAGTCAAATCGTCGACCGATATGCTGAGAAGGAGTGATGCACGACCGTGTCCCTGAAGAAAATTTGATTGAAAAAGGTAAGTTATGAATAAATGAGAACAAATATTTTTCTCACAGCAATCTCAATTTTCTTCCGTTTCTCCAATGGTTTCTTCATTCTCTCCTCAATTCCATACAATCTCTTGTTCATTCCTCTCATTTTGCATCGATCCGTGAAATCAAGATCAAAGAGAATCTTCTCTATAATTTCATCCGGAAGATCGAGAAAGGACTGAACATATCAAGTGAATACTATGTATAGAATTGCTACCACAGTCATCTTTAGTTCGAGAAGTAATTCACGTTTGTAAGGTGTGGATTACGGTATTCATCCTCTTCTGTCGGAGTGGATCCATGCATTGACATTTCGATTCTAAAATGAGAAAAGGCTTTCAGAGAAAAATATCCGTATAGTTTGATGAGGCATCAAGATCAAGAATCATTCCAAAGCAGTTTCGTCACTGAGTTGCAGATATCTAATTAGGATAATCAACCATTAGATTCAATAACCAATGATGAGTACTGAAAAACAACTTCATTAACGCAAATGAACAATTGAACAATTTCTGACGGTTCCTAAAAAAAAGAACTAAGAGAAAAATGAACAACAAAATCAATCAGTAATAACGAGAAGGCCAATCGAAAGGATGATCGTGATTATCTCTGAAATTTCCGTAGTCGGAATCATAATGGTAGGAATTATCGTAGGGAAAGCCTCTGTCATCGTCGCGATCGCGATAATAGTCATAATAGTTATATCGATCATATCTATCATAATGATCATCGTCGCTTTCACTCTCATCGTCGTCGTTATCTTCTTCACTATCATATTCAGAATCCTCATAGAGATCACACAAACGAAGCCTCGGATATTTCTCTCCACATTCAGAATTGTAGAGTCCGAATTTGTAGGCATTTCCAAAGCGTTGAACTTTCATTTCGAGCTTTCCTTCATTCTTCTCAGACACCCACGATGTACTTTTCATCTGAAAGGAGAGACCATATCTTTTAAAAATATCTTTGATCTATCGCTCATACAACGGCAAACGATCGTACCTTGGCACTTCTCTGTTTTTTTGGGCCAAGCCATTCCCCGGAGAGTGTTCCCTCCCTACCATTCTCATTCCGCACCCTTTACACATTGAAGCTGTTGTTTCTTGGGCCAAAAAACAGAGATGTTCCTATACCTTATCTTCTTCTCCCAGAATGTTCTTCACGAAATTTCTCGCAGTTTTGCGTGGAATACGAATTGCTATTCCACAAAAAATTGAGCTGATCTGTGCTCTCTGAATATAGATGCAAGTAATAGAATGAAAAATTACACGACTTTTGTTTGACATTAACAAATCTGATAGAAAAGAAAAAAAAATAGATACAATTCAGAAATAAATTGTTTTAAACCTGAGTGCTGACAAAAATACCATACCTCAGTAATAAGCAAAAGATCCTCTGCTTTGATCGGAGCACAAACTCGCAGAATCTTCACAATATCAGCGTTCAGCATGAGATTGCAAATAGTCGAGCAATCAAACTTATTAGCGAGGTGATTGGGATCGTATCCACCAAACTATAATCTATAAATGACATTACAATATGAGTTCGGCATACCCATGCCGGAATTCTGAATAAATCTGTGTCAACTCCTCTCAAACCATCGAGCAATTGCATATGTTGCTTCTGAGAAGGAGAGAACTGAAATTATCAATACATTTTCGAAAAAAATAGAATAAATGGAAAGTTCCAACCACCACAGTTCTAAACTTGAAGATGTTGGCGAAACGATGGATGAGAAGAATTGCTTCATCTAGAGAAACCTTCTCATTACGTTCCCCAATGGATATATTGAGTTTCTCTGAGAAACGGCCTTCTCCCTTAAGGATATTGGATTTTTTGGCAACGAATAAGAAACGAATAAGAAATGGGCAAGAAAAATAACTAACAATGATATCGATTTTCTTCCGATTCTTCAATGGTTTCTTCATTCTTCCCTCGATTCCAAACAATCTCTTGCTCATTCCTCTCATTTTGCATCTATTAGCGAAATCGAGATCAAAGAAGATCTTCTCAATGATCTCATCAGGAATACCGAGAAAGAACTGAAAAAAGCAAATGAAAATTAAATATAAGCGCGCAATCTGAATTTGTTTTCTTCAAGACGTAATAACTCACATCTGTAAAATGTTGATTACTGTATTCATCCTCTTCTGTCGGAGTGGATCCATGCAATGGCATTTCGATTCTTAAATCAGAGAAATGACGAAAAAATCATTTAATTGGATATCTGTAAAATGATCATGAATCAAATCATTCCATATCAAATTCGTCACTGAGAAGTAGGTAATTTCAGATAACCAATTAGGATCATCAACCAGGAGATATAAACAATGAAGAAGGCTGAAGAACAACTTTATTAACGCAACAAGAAGAATTACAATACAACTTCTAAAGATTACTAGAAGATAACTAAAACAAAAATGAAAAGAAAAACAGCAAATAAATCAATTCCTATCGGAATGATCCTCGTAATCAGAATCGTGCTCAACGAAGTTATCTTAATCCTCACAGGAATTTTCATCTTCTTCATATTCACTCTCTGTCTCACTATCAAATATCAATTCATCATAAAGATCATACGGATGAAGCATCGGATATTTCTCTTCGCACTCGGTATTGAAGAGACCGAATTTGTAGTCATTTCCGTAGTCACGTAGAACAATGATTAAAAACCTTCCCTCATTCTTCGCTACCGCCCATGATTTCCTCTTCATCTTAAAAAAAAATACATTGAATATTTACAATTGGACTTGTCCATGTTTACCTTATCTTCTTCTTCCAGAATATTTTTCACGAAATCCCTCGCGGTTTTACGTGGAATTCGAAGTGCGATTCCACAGAAATTTGAAATTGTCTCTGCAGTCTAAAATGATTGTACTTATTGCTACCAAGTATTACTATTTTTTTTGCAATCAAAAACTTTAATTGGCATATTCTAAAATCATGAAATATACTGAAATATCATGTTATATCTATTGTATTCATTTTGCACTGACTAGAATACCTCTTTCATAAACAAGAGATCATCTGCCTTGATCGGAGCACAAATTCGCAGAATCTTCACAATTTCTGAGTTTTCCATGAGATTGCAAATAGTCGTTCGCTCGAAGTGATGATAGAGATGATTTTCCTATGATACACCGACCTCTAAGAAAATCAATACATCAAATTGAATTAAGAGTTACCGATGCCGGAATTCTGAATACATCTGAAGCAATTTCACTTATCACATTGAGCAATTTCATATCTTGCTTCTGAGAAGGAGAGAACTGAATTGTTGTTACCTATTTCAAATTAAACCAAAGCGCACCGTTCCAATGAAACAAAAAGGGCTTACCACGATAGTTCTAAACTTGAAGATGTTGGCGAAACGATGGATGAGGAGAATTGCTTCATCGAGAGAAACCTTCTCATTACGTTCACCAATGGTTATATCCATCGCTGATGAACATTCTTCTCCCTGCCAGGAAAATGATATATTTTGTTGAAACAAATGAACCATGGGCAAGAAAAAAAAAAGTAAACACTAACAATGATCTCAATTTTCTTACGATACTCCAACGGTTTCTTCATTCTATATTCAATTCCATACAATCTCTTGTTCATTCCTCTCATTTTGCATCTATCAAAGAAATCGAGATCAAAGAAGATCTTCTCAATGATCTCATCAGGGAATTCGAGAAAGAACTGAAATTATCATGTACATGCGGGAATACTTCTTAACTTTGATAATTTGCTGCAATAACTCACTTTTGTATGCTCTTTATTACGGTACTCATCTTCTTCGTTGGAAGGGGATCCATGCATTGACATATTGATTCTGAAATTAGGAAGTGAATTGTCACAGCTCACAAAACAATAAACTTCGTATAGTTGGATATGAATCAATATAATAATAAAAATCGATAGCAGTTTTATATTTATATACTGAGTAAGTAATTTCAGATATAAAATTAGAGCAATCAACCATTAGATCTCATAAACAACGAAGAGGACTGAAGAACAACTTCATTAACACAAAAGAACAATTACTAAACAACTTCTAACGACTCCTAGAAGAGACCAACAAAAAGAAATAAAAAAGACAGCAAAAATCGGGACTATTCAAAAGTCGGAGTCAGGATCATCGTAATCATCTCCCTGGTAACAATCAGAATCAGCACGATTATGATAAACATTATCATGATAATCGTCGTAATAATTGTCAGAATCAAAATGATAACGTTCATCATCGTTATCCTCCTCGCTGTCATATTCAGAATCCTCATATAAATCGTTGGAACGAAGAATCGGATATTTCTCTCCACATTCGGAATTGTAGAGACCGAATTTGTAGTCATCTCCACATCGTTCGACTTTCATTTCGAGCTTTCCCTCATTCCTCACTACGACCCACGATTCGACCCCCGTCTTAATGGAAATATTAGTACAGGCGGCGTGGTGGCGCAGTGGTTGTGTGCCAGGAATGCGATTCGAGAGTCACGAGTTCGACCCCACCCGCCGTCAGATCCACCCGCACCAAGGGGGTTAAGAAATGCTGGAAGTGGTGAAAACCACAGCAAAGAAATCCCCTACCACGTGCACACAACACGGGCGGTATAGCCTCACGCATAGGTCGCCGAAAGGGACAGACTGAACGCTGAATTGGCTTGGGGTGGCAGAGCCCGCCCTAGCGAGGAAAATGCCTAACACCTTTACCTTTTACCTATTTAAAATTGCGAGATATATACTAAAATATTGCGTGGACCTACCTTATCTTTTTCTCCGAGAATGTTCTTCATAAAATCTCTCGCGGTTTCGGGTGCAATTCGAATTGCTATTCCACAAAAATTTGTACTAGTCTGTGCCCTCTGCAAAAAATGCAAGTAGTAGAATGTAGATTTCACGAGTTTTGTTTGACACAATTTTGAAGACGCGAAACTAGATAATATGTGGTTTCTAAAATGAAGCACTGCCTAAAATACCATACCTCTGTAATAAGCAAGAGATCCTCTGCTTTGACTGGAGCACAAACTCGCAGAATCTTCACAATTTCAGCATTATTCATGAGATTGCAAATAGTCGAGCAATCAAACTTATTAGAGAGATGATTGTGATTGTATTCACCGAACTGAAATGCATAAATGACAGTGTAATATGTGTTAGACCTACCCATGCCGGAACTCTGAATAAATCAGTATCAACTCCATTCAAACCATCGATCAATTTCAACTGTTGCTCCTGAGAAGGAGCGAACTGAAAAGAAATCGTACATTTTCGAAAGAAACATCAAGTTTACACTAAAAAGTTCCTACCACAACAGTTCTAAACTTGAAGATGTTGGAGAAACGATGAATGAGTAGAATAGCTTCATCGAGGGAAATCTTCTCATTTCTATTTCCGATGATTATATTGAGAACAGACGATGTACCGCCTTCTCCCTTAAGAGCAATGTTCTATTTCTGTTGAAACACATGAAACAGAGCAAGAAAAAACGGAAAACACTAACAATGATCTCGAGTCTCCTTCGATTCAGCAGTGGCATCTTCATTCTATCCTCGATTCCATACAATCTCTTATTCATTCCTCTCATTTTGCATCGATCAGTGAAATCGAGATCAAAGAAAATCTTCTCAATGATCTCATCAGGCAGCCCGAGAAAAGACTGAAAAATCAACTGAAATTATTTTTTTTTGCTGGGCTTATTTTCTTGATTTGGTCGTTGTTCAAATAGTAACTCACATCTGTAAGATGTTGATTACGGTATTCATCCTCTTCTTTCGGAGGGGATCCATGCATTGACATTTTGATACTAAAATTAAAGAAGTGATTTAAATAAAAATCTTTGGAAAAAAATTCAAATCCATACATTGTAGTTTGATAAGTTGACAAGAATACAAATCATTCCTTATTCAATTCATTTAAGTTTCTTCCCCGATTAATAGGTGATTTCAGATATTGAAAAAAGGATAATCAACCATAACCTCGCATAAACAATGCAACATATTGAATTAACTTCATTAACAGAAACAAAACAATTACTGAAACAACTTTGAACAAATAATAGAGAAGACATACATGAACAAAAACAAGACTAATCAGTAATAAGGATCGAAGTCATAATCATCGTCATTATTTCCGTGGCAACAATCAGAATCACAATCAAAAGGATAATCGAAATTATTGTCACTGTCATAATAATCGTGAAAATCGCAATGACCACAACAACAATCGTCGTCGTTTGACTCTTCCTCGCTGTCATATTCAGAATCATCATAAAGATCATACGAACGAAGATATTTCTCTTCACACTCAGAATTGTAGAGACCGAAGATGTAGCCATTCCAATAGCGTTCAACCACCATTTCGAGTTTTCCTTCAATCTTTTCTACTCTCCAAAATTCGCCTACCATCTGAATGAAAATAATACTGTATGTTACTGTTGGATGATGAATAATCAACGATACATAGTTGGCCATACCTTATCTGCTCCTCCCAGAATATTTTTGACGAAATCTCTCGCGGTTTTGCGCGAAATTCGAAGTGCAATTCCACAGAAATTAGCGCTGGCCTGTGCAATCTAAAAAAATGTCATTATCGCTACTAGTGTAATTCACAAGAGCATTATTCACAAACGCTCGAGCGGTCCATATATGATAGTTTTGAGCAAGAGCTTAATTTCCTACATTTATTCCGATAATTTTGTACAAACAATCACAATTTATTTAATCTAGCAAAAATGCATACCTCAAGCCCATTAACCAAAAATACCTCGTTAAAATTCAATAGATCCTCTGTCTTGACCGGAGCGCAAATTCGCATAATCTTCACAATTTCAGCCATCTCCAAAACTTTGGAAACGGTAGATCGATTGAAGAGATGAGAGATATGATTGGAATCATATTGCTAAAATCAATTAACCACACTGTAAAAATTGCGAGACTTACCCATGCCGAAATTCTGAATAAATCTGTAGTAACTTCGTTCAAATCATCGAACAATCTCATATGTTCCTTCTGAGAAGGAGAGAACTGCAATCAAATTGTAGCCATCAATCTGACAGCAACAATAAAACCTCCAGTTCTAAGAATCAAATGCTCTTACCACGACAGTTTTGAATTTGAAGATCTTGGCGAAACGATGAATGAGTGTAATAGCTTCATCGAAAGAAACCTTCTCATTACAATTCCTGATAGATATATTTAGATCAGACGACGTAAGGTCTTCTCCCTGAATGATATTGTTTCATTTTGTTTCGTTCAAACTAATGAAAAAATAGGAAAGAAGAAAAACCAACAATGATCTCGAGTTTTCCACGATTCTCCAACTTCTTCACTCTCTCCTCAATTCCATAAAATCTCTTGTTCATTCCTCTCATTTTGCATCGATCAGCGAAATCGAGGTCAAAAAAGATTTTCTCAATGATCTCATCAGGAATTCCGAGAATTGACTGAAAAAAGTATCAAATTGAATTTAAATATCTTGACTTGATTCAAAAAAGTATCTTGCTTTGGTAAGATGTAGATTACTGCATTCGTCCTCTTCTTTCGGAGGGGATCCATGCTTTGACATTTCCATTCTAGAATCACAGAAGTGAATAATTAAAGCTTTCGAAATTCCGTAATAATAATTAGATAAGGCGTCGAGATCATACTCATTTCATAATAATTTCGTCCTTGAGTAAATAGCAAACCAATGTAATTTTGAAAACCAGATTTCCGATATCACAAAAATGGTATCTATCATATCTGAAAATATGAAAAAAAGGAGAACAAACATATGTTCCATCTCACACAATCGCATATGTGAAATATGAAAGCTAATACTCTCCTTAACAAGAAACGATCGAAATAATTTCATTGTACTAAGTTCATGCTTGTTCCCAATTCAGATAGCCAATTAGGATAATCAACCATCAGATTTGATCAACAATGAAATAGACTTTAAAAAAAACTTTATCAACAGAAACACAACAATTTCAAAACCAACTTCAAACGATAACCAGAAAATAACAAAAAACATGACAAAACGAAACAAATCAATATTAAGGATAAGAATGGATGGAAGGATTAGTGTTACCATATCCGTGGCACCAGCAATCTTCGTAACTATCGACGGAACTACAATCGTCGTCTTTTTCTTTCTCGCTCTCATATTTAGAATTATAGAGACTGAATTTGTAGATATTTCCGTAGTTACGCCGCACCGTCATTTCGAGTCGGCCCTCATTCCTCTTAACTATCCACGATACTCCGCTCATCTGACAAAATATATCTGTATGTTAATTGTTTTTTTTAAAAATAAATAGTAATTTGTCGATTATTGATAAACATCGCGATAGAAGACTACCAAACCTTATCAGCTTCTCCCAGAATATTCTTCACGAAATCTCTCGCTGTATTGCGCGGAATTCGAAGTACTACTCCAGAGAAATTCGCGTTGGTCTGTGCAATCTAAAAATGATTGAAATTATTGGTACGTGGTTAATTCAGTGTAACCAAGCACAATTTGAGCACAGCAGCAAAAAAATACATAACTGTCATAAATCTCAGTCAGAATCATCGTATATATTTTTTGCGAATTCAGTCAAATACCTCATTTATAAACAAGAGATCCTCTGTCTTGACAGGAGCACAAACTCGAAGAATCTTCACAATTCCAGCCATCTCCATGACTTTGCAAACAGTCGATCGATCGAAGAGATGAGCAAGTTGATTGGGAAATTCCTATACTCAATAAATCATAATGAAATATGTGTTAGGCCCACCCATTCCGCAATTCTAAATAAATCTGATGTAACTTCGGTCAAATTATCGAGCAATATCAGATGTTCCTTCTGAGAAGGAGAGAACTGAAATATATAATTTGTTCGAAGAGTCGACTTCAATCTGACTACTAGAATGAACTCTTCAGTTCTTACGATCAAACGTTCTTACCACGACGGTTTTGAATTTGAAGATCTTGGAGAAACGATGGATGCGAAGAATAGCTTCATCCAGTGAAACCTTCTCATTACGTTTCCCAAATATAATAGTGAGATCAGACGATTGCCAGTCTTCTCCCTGAGTGATATTAGCTCATTTTCGTATTGAAACAGGTTAAATATGAGCAAATTTAAAGGAAAAAACACTGACAATGATCTCGAGTTTCTTACGATTCTCCAATTTCTTCATTCTTCCCTCGATTCCATACAATCTCTTGTTCATCCCTCTCATTTTGCATCGATCAGCTACACCAAGTTCAGAGAAGATCATCTCAATGATCTCATCAGGAAATCGGAGAATGGACTGAAAAAAGCAAATGTAAATTAAATATTAGCGGGGCTTATCTTATTGATTTAATTAGTTAAGATAGGTTACTTACGTTCGTAAGATGTTGATTACTGTATTCATCCTCTTCTTTCAGAGGAGATCCATGCATTGACATTTCGATTCTACAATCAGAGAAGTGAATTATTATAGCAAATTTCTATAATTCTTTAATTGGACAATTTTCATATCGTATCAGCAAACTAGAAAAAGGACATATCTATTTCAACATCACTGTCCAATGAACTATAAGCCTTTTGCAAATCTGACAGGATACAATTGAATTACTTTCATATAACTGAGCTGACTTTTTAAAGATAACCAACAAGGATAATCAACCAAAGATCTAATAAACGATGAAACATATTGAATATCTTCATTAACAGAAACACACAATTATCGAAACAACTTCTAACTACTAGAGTAGAACTAAAATAAATATGAATAATACTTAGTAATAAGGAGACCAATCGTCATCACTTCCGTGGTAATTTAAACGTTCATGCTGATCCTCGTACCAATCACCGTAATCATAATCAGAATCATAACAATAAGAATCTTCATCATCATCATCGTCGTCTGAATCTTCCTCGCTCTCATATTCAGTAAGACCATATAGATCATGCGAACGAAGCCTCGGATATTTCTCTTCACATTCAGAATTATAGAGACCGAATATGTAGCCACTCCAAAAGCGTTTGACAACCATTTCGAGCTTTCCTTCAATCTTTTCTACACGCCAAAATCCGCCAACCATCTGAATGAAAGTAATACTGTATCACGCGTGTCACGTAAGAATCGAATAAAATCAGGGGGTGTTGTGCACATTTTTTGACCCATATGTTTCTATGCGTTTTTGGGTAGTCCTAAGGGTCCCTCACAAGATAGCGTCGAGCTTTGTTCGATATTTTCATTTTCAACGATGACAGACGTCGTCAAACTTTTTAATAGCCTAAAATCGCCAACTTTGGAGGGCTGTAGCTCAGCCCAGAGTGATTTTGGTGTCTACTTTGCTTAGAGATGAAATGTTCCAAATTGTCAGGAGAATACGCCGGTCAGTTGGGCCCATCGATATTTTCATTATTATTTTTGTAAACCGATTAAAACGTCTCATTTTTACTGCTATTTCGGGCCCAGGAATTTTATGAGCTCAATCGATAGAGCTCGTCGAGACGGTTCGAATGGTATGCTGTTCATATACTTTATTTCACTGGGCACTTGTAGAAATCCCCTTCCGAAGATTTATTTCGGACCCTAAAGCGCGTGACCTGAGAGACTGAGAGAAGTGCTCACTTTGATCTACCGCTGTCTTTTCCTTCCCTATCGATTCCCATCGCTGATTAGCGATTCCTTTTGGTTGTTTTACATACCCCAAAGTAATTTCTATGTGAGATAAACTATTTTTATTACTCTAATTAGTATTTCGTAATTAAATGATCGCAATACAAAACAGACAACAATCGAATTCTATTAGTCGAACATTTCATCCATTTCTTCATCGATAACTCTCCTGATGAAGTCTTCCTCGTCCATTTTCAAGTGCTCCACATCTTCATCCACTTCTTCATCACTTCCATTCATGAAGACGTCATCGTCGAGCTCTGACTCCTCTTCTGATTCCTCCATCTCTTTTCTCTTCCTCGATCCGGCTGTCCTTCGAAACCATGTCCATCTATGCTATCCTCCAATAATCGGTGTGCATTTGATATCTTTCTGGCTGTTAGTTTTTCGGTGAAAGCGGATTTTCGCTATTCTTATCAATTGCTTCATCTCAATCCGTCAGGAACCATTATCACCATTACACACGGAGAATCTTCTGCTGGGATCGTCCACTGTCTCTGCTCCTAGAAGTGTGATTCAGTTGGACCATGCTAGTGATATTAGTCTCTAGTCTATAGTCTATCTCGAAGTAAACGACATCGAAGACGGCCAAGAAGAGCACACGAGCGAAATCAAGTCTTCGTTCTACTGCCGGTGGATCGAGGAAGAGGAAAGTGATGAAGGAATCGGAAGATGAATCAGAGCTCGACGATGACGTCTTCATGAATGGAAGTGGATGAAGATGTGGAGTACTTGAAAATGGACGAGGAAGACTTCATCAGGAGAGCTATTGATGAAGATATGGATGAAATATTCGACCAATAGAATTCGATTGTTGTCTGTTTTGTATTGCGATCATTTAATTACGAAATACTAATTAGAGTAATAAAAATAGTTTATCTCACATAGAAATTACTTTGGGGTATGTAAAACAAACAAAAGGAATCGCTAATCAGCGATGGGAATCGATAGGGAAGGAAAAGACAGCGGTAGATCAAAGTGAGCACTTCTCTCAGTCTCTCAGGTCACGCGCTTTAGGGTCCGAAATAAATCTTCGGAAGGGGATTTCTACAAGTGCCCAGTGAAATAAAGTATATGAACAGCATACCATTCGAACCGTCTCGACGAGCTCTATCGATTGAGCTCATAAAATTCCTGGGCCCGAAATTGCAGTAAAAATGAGACGTTTTAATCGGTTCACAAAAATAATAATGAAAATATCGATGGGCCCAACTGACAGGCGTATTCTCCTGACAATTTGGAACATTTCATCTCTAAGCAAAGTAGACACCAAAATCACTCTGGGCTGAGCTACAGCCCTCCAAAGTTGGCGATTTTAGGCTATTAAAAAGTTTGACGTCGTCTGTCATCGTTGAAAATGAAAATATCGAACAAAGCTCGACGCTATCTTGTGAGGGACCCTTAGGACTACCCAAATTCGGCTTAAACTCAATTTCGACTTTTTCAATGTGCACAAGTTTATTCGATTCTTACGTGACACGCGTGGTATGTTACTGTTGGATAATGACTAATCAACGATACATAGTTGGCCATACCTTATCTTCTTCTCCAAGAATACTCTTGACGAAATCTCTCGCGGTTTTGCGCGAAATTCGAAGTGCAATTCCACAGAAATTTGCGCTGGCCTGTGCAATCTAAAAATGATTGTAATTGTAGCTATTAGTTTGTTAGCTCACAAAAGCATTATTCACAAGCGCTCGAGCTGTCACTATAATTTTGTATAAACAAACATAATTGGTGTATAATATAGCAAAAATAAAGTCCTTCCAGTCTCAATCCCATTAACCAAAATACCTCTTTAAAATGCAATAGATCCTCTGTCTTGACCGGAGCACAAATTCTCATAATCTTCACAATATCAGCCATCTCCACGACTTTACCAACAGTTGCTCGATCAAAGAGATGGGAGAGATGATTGGAATTATAATTCTATAATCAATGAGTGACATTGGAATAAGTCTTAGACCTACCCATGCAGAAATTCTGAATAAATCAGTAGCAACTTCTTTCAAATCATCGAGCAATATCAGATGTTCCTTCTGTGATGGAGAGAACTGAAATCAAATTGGTTTGGACAGTCCGCATCAACCTGACTGTTACAATGATACTGCCAGTACTTTGGATCAAATGTTCTTACCACGACGATTTTGAATTTGAAGATCTTGGCGAAACGATGGATAAGAAGAATAGCTTCATCGAGAGAAACTTTCTCATTATGCTTCACAATGGTTATATTCAGCTCAGACGATGTATTGTCTACTCCCTGAAGTACGTTGACTCATTTTCGTAATGAAGCATATTAAATATGAGCAAGTATACATTCAATAAAAAAAACACTAACACTGATCTCGAGTTTTCCCCGATTCTCCAACGGTTTCTTCATTCTATCCTCAATTCCACACAATCTCTTGTTCATTCCTCTCATTTTGCATCGATCAGCGAAATCGAGATCAAAGAAGATCTTCTCAATAATCTCATCCGGAAAACCGAGAAAGGGCTGAAATGTAGTGTGATATACTCATTACTAATTGAACAAATCGAGAGAGAGTAGCAATCTGAAACATAATTGAGTGAATGGAATCACCATTCCAACTTCCTCCATTTGTTCAATTCGAGGTTCTTCCGAATCCATAATCGCTCTGAGAATTGATTCAATTGATCATCCACTCGACCCAATTTGTCAATAAGAAACAACTATACGAGTCATCAGTGATAACTCTACGCCTACGGCGAATGTTCTTTACTGATTTCGCAACATTTTGCAAACCAGAAAGAGCATGCACGTCATGTTTGCACTTGCTTACAGTTCCATGACCTGCCTACTTGGCTTTTGCAAAAGTTAGCACACAGACTTTGTTATTTCATTTTCGAATCTGATAGATAGATATCAGATTCGAAAATGAAATAACAGTTACATCCAAAAAAATGAGGGCAAAGGTACTGAATAATGAAACGATCTAAACATTTCATTGAAGCGACCACGATAATTATTATTATTTTATTGCAATTGATTAGTATATTACAAATGGAGCAAGCTACCCGATAAGCATGGAAACAATCAATTGGAAGAAGGATAAAAGATAATTCGATAATTAGACACATCACAACGACAGAAACTGAAAACTGACTAGGAAACACGCACGAAAAAATGAGATCAAGAACAAAAAAAATCGGGAAAAGGGCAACCATTATCATTATCAACGATGATACTCTGTTTACATGAGATAGATTAGACCAACAATTACAAAAGTAAACAACCAGGTGAAAGATCAGAATACAATAAATACTTGAGAATTCGACAACCCTCATCATACAGTATCTTCTCCTAATATCCTCTCCGCAATCAATCGACTCATTCTTTCCAATGCCGGAATGTCATCAGTGTCCTGCCAAGTCGTCTCTGATAGCATCTGCAATCATTAAAATGAGCTCGAGTTATCTCTCTGACCCATCATTCTACCGTATCCTCCTACCGTACTCACCACAAGTGCCTCCTCATCGACAGTCTCGCTCACACACAATCCCTCGTAGAGACATTCGGCTGCCGATCGACGAATGGCCGGAAGAGGAGAACGGAGGGAGCGGAGACACTGGAAATGAGATATTGAAACAGGTTCTTACATTTCTGCTATTCTAAATGGTTGTGGAAAATTAGCAAGATTCTGATCAGAGCAGTATCTGCTTTGAATCTTTACTAATGCTTTTCGAATTGAGCAGATCTCTGAAATAGACTAACACAATCGGCGGCTGTTCTCCACACTTTCGTTCCTTCGGGAAGAGAAAGGAGAACGGAGAGGGTCTCAAGGGCCATTCGACATCTGAACATGTGTTTTTGTAATCAATGTGCGAAGGCAATTTAATATCCCTGGATATATCTATGAGATCTTCTTACAATCATTTGAAAAATATCCAAATAAGTAAAATAAATGAAAGATATTGATGTCTGACCTCGATGGATTGGTTGACTTGAGGGAGATCCTCACGAGAGTGCTCATGATACTCTGCAGCGGGGCGCATCTGAATCTCATTTTGTTTAACTTTTCCCTCTGAACAAGGAAAAGATAAAGAAACATCGATTTCCGCATTTCGATTCACACATCACGTCGGTTTCATGTTTAACTCTCTCCTTATCGTCTAGCCATTAGCGATCACAATAATTCTCAGCGATTGACAGGTACAAATACAGTACGGGAAGGATATTCCACTGCTCGCTACTTTCGATGCTTATCTTATGACATGAAAAAAAAACAGACTTCTCGGCCCTCCTCTCGACACACTCGCATTCCATCAATAGTCGAGGAAGAACTCTCAATGCTGCTTGACTCTTTCTTGCAAGAGGACACGAGACCATCTCGGCCAGAAGAGACACGAACACTTCTTGGTCCTGAACGGAACAATCAGGGATACGGTAGAGATATTGACAGATGCTCTGGAACAGTGTCATTATCGTTTCATCTCCTCCCAAAACCCGCACACAACCTCTCTGGCATTTGCGCTTTCTGCAAGTAAACAATAACAACAAAAACAAAAACAACAAGTGTTACCTGTTCGCTGGCAGCCTTGAGGTAGGTCGTGATTGTCTGTGTGGCAGCACGAGTAGTTCCCTCCGAGATGCCTGACACACCGACGGGGTCATTGGATCTCGATTGGACCACCCACACCACATTGTCCATCAATCAATAAGCTACCGTACCTCCGGCCGACAATACCAATGCGGCCAGCAGATGTGGACGGTATACGGTTGATCTGAGAAGGGGCGACAGCGTCAACAGTACCGAGTCCGACTGCAATTATCGATTGATTAGCTAACTTCATTCTGGTTACAGCATACCTTGAATTCACGGGAGTCACGATAGACCTCCCGGAGTATCGATCCATCGGGAACTGCTCCTCCCAGTGTATTCAGAATGGAAATGATGCATTCGCATGCGACCTGAAAGAGAATGTATATGTTTTCCTAGTTTGATCTATATTCGACCTTGAGATATCTATGCGAGATCATTTTCCCTTGGTGAAAAGGGGAGAAAGATAGCTCACACACTGGGTGGAAACAGGTGCTAAAGCGAGCTAATTGGAGATAATGAGAAAGAGACGAGTGACTATGAGCTAACCTATTCGCCCTCGAGCCAACCGCGTTCGTGGTGTAATGGTCAGCATGGATGCCTTCCAAGCATTCGACGGGGGTTCGATTCCCCCCGAACGCAGAAATCTTTTGCATATTTTAATTTTCATGATGCCAAAAAAGCAGCAAAAAGTGACCAGCCCGATGCGGGGCTCGAACCCGCGACAGCCAGATTAAGAGTCTGGTGCTCTACCGACTGAGCTAACCGGGCCATGCGCACCTCTCATTGTGCCACAGAGACATCCCTGAAACCCCGCAGCGCCACTGTCAGTCTCATCCCTTTCTATTCATCACCTATTGAGCCCTGGCCTCTTCTCTCTCACCTGTCTCGTGTTGCCAATCTTCTCAGCCGATTGTTGTATCATCCTCTGTAGTGCATCCTCCAATTCCTCTTCTTTCATCAATCCTTCACTGGCCAATGCAGCCAGACCACGCATCGAATCTTCGCGAACCTTAATTATCACTCAATCGATGTACACGATCACTGTCTACATCAGATGCCCATAAAACTAAAGCAAGCCTCGCACATATTAGCAGGCTTCCCGAAGACAAAGTTGTCTAATTTTATCTAGGACGGTTTATGTTTCACTGAGACCTCATGTACACATGCCATCGATAATGCTTGATTGATCACCAATATCCTAGAATCTCTCCTCACCATTCTCCCGATATCTCCTCTCCTATCCGTCGTGTAGTCTTCAGTGCCAGCTGCCAGCAATCGAACTGCAGCACGGGTTCGAGTGCCACTGAAGGAGTATTTCATTAATCACCATCCATCTCCTGTTCCACTAGGAACTAGTCATGCAGCAGTCATACAGCCTAGCCAGAGTAATAATGAAGATGTAAAGATGTTGTTTCACAGGTAATAATGAAGATGTTGTTTCTGATCGAACATGAAGGACAGATCGCCTCCAATGAAATTCCGACACATTAGTTTCCCTCTAGCATCACCAATCCGCCAAGTCACTTTTACTTATCCATTCACTGCATCTATCCCTCCTCCTCACCTCCTTCCAGCCGTGGTTGCAGCCCTTGCAGCAGCCTGTCGTGCTGCAGCCCACAGTTTGTCAGCCTCAGATCGACTGAAATTGAGAATACCGTATACCTCGCAAGTACCGTACACCGGTTTTGTGAGACTATTGTACGCTTAGTAATCATGTTACTTCGAGGTTTTTTTCATTCACAAGCAGAGTAGAACTCAAACTACATCTTAGAGTTGTTATTCCGAGTAACTCGGCACTCGCGAGTGAAAATCCACTCGCGAGTGGATTCCTTTGTTCGCACTCGCGAGTCAAATTCACTCGCCGAGTGAAATGAATTTGTCTCATTCCTTCCCTCCTCTCCAATACTAGGCGACCGGTCTCTCCCTTTTATTGGAGAGTTGAATGGAGGGTTCAATTTAATCAATTCTCGATTCGAATTCTACAAAACACTCGCGAGTGGATTTTCACTCGCGAGTGGATTTCTCATTTCTCACTCGCGAGTGATCCAACCGGTCCGAGTGAATCAAAAATGAACTCGGCGAGTGGCGAGCGCTCGCCGAGTTTCACTCGAGTAAACAACTCTACTACATCTGCATAACTGAGAACACTGCACAGATTGAAAAAAAAAAACGAATAGTATAGGATTATTTAAATTAAATTCAATCATTCCCTCCCCCCTTCTTCTCTTCTATCTTCAATTCCCTCCCTCCTCCGTCCATTTCCACTTTTCGCGCTGGTCAGGAGTGGTTTGCCCGCTCCCTCCTCTACTTCAGCAATGGCCAACGTTTCCAATAAGGTATACCGGTGAGATCGGAGGATCCTCAATTGGATGCTGGGTACCCCAAGATACTGTATTGGATACTGGATTAGGGATGGCTTCGCAAGAAAGAAAACAAGATCTTGTTGGGATAATTGATCATTTTACATATTTCCCAAGAACCATTGTTCGCGAGGCAAGAATCTTGCCTCGTCGCAAGATTCTTGCTTCCCCTCTCATTCTCGTGTTCACCGAGTTGCGCGCTCGGTCTACTCAGAAATGAGAGAGGAGATTCAGACTTTTAAAACAGGAGTTGATGGTGAATTTGAAATGGTGAATGGAAAGTGTTCTGATGGCTCAGTGGTTATGCGCCTTCTCTACAACTGTGATGCACGCTGGTTCGGGTACAGTAATCGTTCAGCCAACCCTAGTCTACACGTTTCCGCCTGGGAGGGAAGCTGCGAAACACCCAGCAAAAAATGTTCAAAATCTTTCAAGAATCTTTAAATGAGGCAAGAATCTTGCTTCGTGGCAAGATTCTTGCCTCGGCGCAAGAAATCTAATTCAATTATCTCCCCAGACAAGAATTCTTGAAATCATTCTGCACTTTCGCAAGATCTTGACTCGGTCATTTTTCTTGCGAAGCCATCCCTATACTGGATACCCCAGGATACGTAGATGGATCCAACCTTTTCTTCGTTCAGAATCAAAAGAGAAAACTAACGCCCGCTCTGACCTACAAAACGATTGGATCGATGATTTCTGATCTCTCGCTCTACACCACACAAGCCTGTAACGATGTCTACGAGGTATACTGTAGACTGAAGATACGGTAGATAGCGATAACGATACCGTAATCTCAGGATGACGATGTTGGTCAGCATCAACGTCGAATCACCGATGATCTCTCATTGCAAGGCGTTGTCTCCGAAGGTAAACAGATACGGTAATCCTACCGTACTCATATACCGTAATCTCAGTGGAATCTTCGATGAGCGCGGATCGCGCCTACAATCGTCTCATGGATTCTGACTATGAACGCAGTTACATTCTGGTGCCTCAGCCGGTGAGGATTACTGTAGTATCTGAGATACGATATCGATCGATTCAGAATCAAGAGATGCTCAGAATTCGCTCCGATAAGGTCAACGTCAAGGCCAATGGGTACGGTAACCCGAGGATACGGTCGAATTACGAAAGAATATTCCAGACAGAAGAGTCTGCATCTGCGTGATGACCAATCTAGTGGAATTTCGGGAACATCGGCACAAGAGTACGGTAGTTTTAACCATCGATGAGACCTACCGTAACCCATCCATCTACCGTACTCTATTCACAGGACGTCTGAGAGTGAATCTGAGGCGCGAACTCCTCTGGTCAATACTCGTTCGAAACAACAAGAGAAGAGAAAGGATCGTAAGAAGAGTGATTCATCCAATCAAGCCAGTGCCGCACCTTCCTACATGAGTATGTGACCTACCAGATAACCCATCGAACTACCGTATTCCAGCCGTGATCAATAACAATCATGATCTCGAAATTAGCAAGGCCTCTTCTACCTCTACTCTCATCGACTCGGGCTTCGATGCCAAGGTATACGGTAGCTAGGGGATACGGTAGATCAGCTATTGATCGGTTTCTTTCAGATTAGTGTGAAACGAAAGGACAAGGAACTTTGCAAGTTGGATCTAGCGGCCGATGTCGCCAATGGAAACCTCCGCTGTCTCAGAATCAACAGACAGACATTCAGGTAGGGAAATCAGATCGATAAACAGCTACCGTAATCCTTAATCCATTTCAGATTGTAAGCAACGAGTGCCGGCGAAGAATAACCTTCCCCTCGTTTCGATAAAGTTGCGTGAATCGCTCTTGAAACTCATGTATTCACACAAACCCACGAAACAAATTTTCACACTGTCATATTACATCATTCCGCATGGCCTACCGTATACCTGTCAATGATCGTTGCGAGAGTCTCGAATAGTTGATCATCAATTGATTCGGGACGAAGGAGGGCGACCAGAATACACGCGCCCGTTCGCTCTCCCTCACGACGAGTTGTCAGCATCTGAATTACGATATTGTCTACCCGTCAATCGATATCCTCCATCTACCGTATCCTACCTACCTTATTCCTCGCTCTCCCCGCTGCCTCAGCACTCCATTTCTCCGATGAATTGATGTAACGGGCGAAGAAGGGACGGGCTGATTCTGCGAATAGTTTTTGTTTTGTTTTTCTTCTAACAATTCAAGCCAAGTTGGTATTGTTCTTGGCCATTAGAGCCCTATGAATATTGAGCGCGAAACACAAACTTGCACGGTTTGTGCAGAGACACGGATTTCAAGTTTAAGCTACGCGGTACGAAATGGTTAGTCATCAAAGCAACAAAAGATGAATTGACGGATAAAAATCGATAATGATGACATACCAGCAGCGACGACTACCGTAGTGTCTCGATCGTCCGCAGTGAGCACTTCCAGTAGAGACAGCCACTCGCCCACCTGGAATTGAGCTATTATTATCGATCGAGAATCCTACAGTATGCCCTCAGAATGCAATAATGATCTACCTTATTGATGATCTACCCGGGTAACTTCCGATCGATCGCTAACCAACGACAAACGCCATAGGTTTGCATTTGGTTCGCAATCGACACGCCACTCTTTCGAAGCAGTGTATGAAGCAACAGTACGCCACAAAATTGCCTGGTTGCCGAAATTGTTACGGATTTCCCATTAGCAAATATCTCACAAAACTAAGTCAAATCTTCCCGCGACATTCGCGCTTTCACATTCTTCCATAAGCACTTCCACTACTGACACCGCAATAGAAGGTAGTCTTTTAATAGTAAAGCCCTCAATTACTTCAAATGCTCGCCTAGCAAGTTTCTCTAATTAATTAAATAACTTATTATCAATGTCCCACCTGTCTCTCCTCCAACGGCAGACCCACTGCAGCGAGTGTTCCCATTGCGATGGCAGCGGCCCTCTTGAGCACTTCCCCTCCCTTGCCTGCACTCGAGCATGAGGAGAGAAGGGAAGAGGGAAGGGAGGACAACTGGAATACGTGAGGATTTTATTAAGGAGTTATGAGCGAATAATCAAGTGAAGAAGCCGTAAATATATTTTGGGAGAAAAATCTCTTTATTATCAATGTCTCGATCGCGCCTTTTCCTTTTGCAAACGAGCTGGTGCATCAAACTACCATGTGAGTGCACCAGATAGTTCTTATTTGTTTTGAGTTTGCCCCATGAGTTCTCGTAATAATAACTTTCATTCACCCATACACCTAACCACCTTCTCTAAAATACTACTCACCATCTTCTCTTCCATCTCCATTCCCTCCACTCCCGCACTCTTCAATCCCGCGTAAACGGAGGCTGCAGTGAGAATGAACCCGTGACGATCCATCTGGGAATGATAACAATACATTTTTCACTCAGTTAGTGTTATCACAAACAGTCATATCGCTAAAACACCACATCAATGCGTTTTGTTCGTTGAGAATGACCACCAGGATTGTTTCAGTTTCACTATCTCCCTATGAATGTGATTCAAACACAACTTCAAATATCTTTCGATCGTTCAATCACCTAACACTTGTGAAATAGCCACGGACATTCGTGTTTCACCATCACTCCTTCTACGTTATTTGGACAGGAACACGATCAGGTCTCGCTATCGAATTCTCAATCAAAATCCGAATGACTCACGACATTCTTATTGTCCATTCCAGGCAGAATGGTCTCTCTCATCTTCTCCCTCACGTAATCTCCATCTCTCGGGGCAATTCTTCCCAATGCCGAGGCCGTCTGTTCACGCACTGTCTCGTCCCAGTGGGTGATCTGCAATTATTGATTTATGAAGCACCTACAATATCCAAAAGATATCGCCTGAATGTCAAGAAACTAGAGGAAAATTGTCAATTGTGATTTATGTTTCAATCACTCATCAAGGTTCGGGAGATTTAGCAATGCCAATTCTGATTGGTAAGTCGCCTTGTACAATATCACATTCGGATTTGAGTTTCACTGATCTATCAAGATTCGCGGCCTTGAGCTTTTTTTCAATGTTGAGTATACATTTATCTATATCCCTCACCTTCTCCACAATAAGATGGTCGATGAGATGTCGAGTGTACTTGGGAAAGGCGGACACTTCGAATGCCAATTGGGAGAAGCATCTGAAAACGACGTAGTGAATTCCCAAGATATAAAACTGAACTATAATGTTTGTTGTCAACATTTTTTTCTCAAAAAATCATTCGACAAGTAATTACTGCTACCCTAGGTTCTAATGACATACCCTACTCGTGTTGCCTCAAATCATCTGGTTGACTAGGCTAATATTCTAAATGAGAAGTCCAATCACCCTTGTACAAATTTATTGTTTTTCCAGATCACCTTTCATTCACTAAAGTGACATCGTACTTATTCTTTCCTTTTCTAACCGTGAAACCTCGACCCTCGTGTCAGTGACAGCGCTCAAAATATTGTTAAGGTACCGCAACCCCTTACCTCTTTCTGTTTCCCACAGCGAAGTAGTCCGCGAGTGTGATCAGGGCGATTCCATCAGGGAATGTACGCTGACGGCCAACGTTCTCCTGCAACGAAATCGATAAAATTCTGGGCTACAGTAACCTAAGGTCGTTAAAAAATATCCCATTGTGAAATGTATTGCCGTTCAAAACAACAACAAAAGCATCAAAACAAACCTGGAAGGCGGCGCTGGCAGCTCTCCGTATTCGCACTTCTCGATCGAAGAGTGCCACGCACATCTGAGTTACATAATTTTGAGGACACTTCATGGAAATTTATCGTCTCGAAGAATCTTCTTTATCTGCCCAAGCAGTTCTGAGTTACAATGCTGATACAAGGGGTTTCGTGATTGTTCATATATGATTGTATCCAGGTTTCGCCTATAAAATACAACTAATAATGTCTTTCTACAACAATTATGCCTCTCCCCATATTACGGTATCTTTTAGGTATGGCTTTCCAAGCACTGGTATTTTCATTTCGCCCAGTGATCAATCCTTATCAATCTCCCTCCCCCTTCCTCACCAGACTAGCAGCAATCTCCTCCACATGACTCGCCAATTCACTCGCTTCGTAAGCCCTCGCCCATGCCCACACAACGTAGCACGCCGCGTCACGTACGTTCACTCCAAGGGCGAATCTGAAGATGGCACGCTTATTTATGTTTCACAATCGATAGTTTACTGGCAGCTCTACAACCAGAATAGTGTTTTGATTATTTGATAATATTTGGCACAATACTCGCAACTCCCGCAATCCATCAACTCTTGCACTATTAGTGCAACCTCAATGCACCCGGTTCCCTTTTGTAATGATTCCTCCAACTTTTTTCATATGAAAGTACCGCCATCGTAATTTACCCGAAAAATCGATAATGACAGTAAGCTCCATCTACCGTACCTTCCAGTAGGTTCCTGGAAGAACAATGCCTGCTTGACGATGGTGAATGCACGAGGAAGAAGAGAGGGAAGGAGGCAGCCACGACGAGAGAGCTCCGCCAGACAGAGACAACCTGTGAGGGAAGAATTGAGGAATGGGATTTATTAACGTGTCATTGAACTACTCCGGGAGGTTCACTTAACACCCACATGTGAAAGCTAAACCATCCCTAGATGATATTGAGGGTGTTAATCGATTTATGAAACGAATCAATCAAAATGTATCCCTGTCCTTCCAACTACCATTCTTCTCTGAAACCCAAATCATCCTGGGAGATTGTCTCTTCTTAAGTCTCTAATAGCAAACAGTTTCACACCTCCATGCCACGAACTGTTGCCCGCCAGTCGATGGAACTTCGTCGCGAGTACATTCTCAACTACCTGCAAAGACCTCAATGAAGTGGTATCCGTGAAGTAGTGTCGTCTACTCAATGGATAGAAAGGAGCATTTTGTCCCTTCTAAACTGTTTCGCTTGTCTTTTAAATACAATGTTTCACAAATTCCAGCCCGATACCTCGGCGTTTCACCCTCACTTGAACTGTATGTGAGAATGACAGGAATGATAATTCGTGCCCAATCAAGTGTTCAAACAAATTATCTGACTTAAAAATCAAAACTTCGTTCTACATCATCTTATCTATTCTATTACTACAAGAACCTTCGCACTACCTCTGCTTCCATACTAGTCTTCATACAAATACAAATTCATAACTGTCAGGTTGCTGTTTCACATAGCCTTCAAACCCCGTTGTTTCTACCCTCACACCAACTCACTTGTGCTGCGAAATCCTTGGGAAGTCGTGCAGCAATGCGACCGACGCCCTTCGCTGCCGACCATCTCAACAGGGATATTTACTTACTTCATTTGGGTTTCAACCTATGCTGAAGTGACTGTGAGATCGGATTCACTGATGGGCCGATCAAATATTATGTTCAATATAATAATGTGCAACACCACCCCATACAACTTGTTATCTCGGTCAATCGATAACTCTACCGTAAATGGTTAATCGATAACTCTACCGTACCTCACTTCCGTGTCGGGATCCGCGAGTGCGCGCAGCAGGCAATCGATCACCCACGCTACCTGAGACACATAATAACTGTGAGAGATTATTTTTCAGTGAAATTCTATTAATTTGGAACATAAGCTTTCTAGTTTCCAGTGTAGCTCATATTCGACAACCTGTCTCGAACGATATTCCTTCGGCCGTTTCTCGATTAAAACAATAATAATCCCTCATACCATCTGAATATTCTCCACTCCTTCCTCTTCATCCTCATCCATTTCCTCTCCTGCTTTTCGCTTCTTTCCTATGCGAGAAGAGGCTCCGTTTCGGGGCGAATCGCCTACAAGAATAGATTGAAAGTGCATGTTTAACACGGAAGACTAGTTTCAAAATGTATTCAAATCCCTACCTTCGTCAACACATCAATTACATGCCCCCATGCAGCGTATAATCTAATGACAATAATCTAATGTTCTTCATATCACCACTGTCGCCCACCCAACGATTCCAAGTCCCCATTTGGATTATAACAATACTAATCAATCAGTCCAATGCCTCACCATTCTCTTCTCCCGTTACAGCACGCAGATTCTCCTCCAGACGTCTCTTGCCGCGAGTGTATCTGAAGTTTATCCTCTCATTTCGAGCACAACATACTTCAGAAAAAGGTTAGAATTCGCTTCTTAAAACTTCAGAAAACAGTTAATATTAATGTAAATTTCAAGAAGAATCGTAATTCGATCAACTTTGAACTGTATCCATTACTGACCTCCACTTTGCCAATCTCGGTCGAAGAGTGATCAATGCCAATCGTTGCACTGTCTTCACGAGACATTTCTTCCCGAGGGAATGATCCGATGGATGGAGAGGGAAGAATCTGAATGGATATTTCACTCAGAACTCATTTGTATGAGGCGCATTGCCTATTTATATGTGGAGTAAATGAAAAAAAATGATTTTTTTCGTTCCCGCTTACTTCTGGTTACATGCAATGTATACCAAGACAGTAGCCCTAGTCGCCAATTTTTCTATAAATTCCATGTAACTAATAAAACATAAATCGAACCTCTTGACCGTCTGCTCGATTCGCGTCACATACTGCTGGAGGTGACAACGATCCACCTGAAATTAACGATTTTATTTATTCGTTAGTTCCACCACCGTACCTCCAAACTACCGTAACTGTCTTACCAATCAATACCTATTCAATTACCGCACCCCATTCCTACCGTAACCACTATTTCAAGTACCGTACCTTCTTCATAATCGCCAGTAGCAGGATGATTGGCCCGATGATTCTATCAGCCATCTGCATTGACACGCGAAAAGCGGAGGAAGGAGGGGAAGAGGAGGGTGCGGCAGTGCCGTTCGTATTACCTGCGAATATTGTTGTATATTACCCTGTTCAATGTAAAATTTTTGTAATGAAGTAATCAAGAAGAAATCATTGCTTCACTCGTGTTAACGATTTCAAAGCGATAGTGAAACACGAGTGAGGAAAGTCAATTTGTTTTCCGAGTAACTACGAGACAAGCACTATTCCTGATGAATCTAATCTTTCTTTGTATCACTGATGCAACCCGAATTTACCCAGCTGCGTCCTCTGTCTTCCAACTGTATTTACGAACTTCCAACTACCGTACCTGCCTTCTCCACCTCGGCTACCGTATCCTCGATGACCCTGATTACTCGATCGATCGTCGTCGGCAGTAGAATGTGCCCGTCCTGCCTGGCCAGACACTCGGCAAGCAGCAGAGCCGCGTAGTACTGTAATTCACCTATTGCAAACTGATTTTGCATCTGCCCATGTCAGCCTTATCATTGGTGTTTTTCGGTTCTCGACAGAGCTCAATAGTCATAAAAATCTGGGAATTCGATCACAGAGCGATTCTATATTGACTAACAAGAATATCGTAACCCACATGTGTTCTGCTCCATGCAGCTTCCAGATATGGCATGGCCACATCGAAGATTCGACGCAGCGTCGCGCCTTCTGATGCCGCACCGTCGAATCTGCACGTAATTCCAATATTACCAGACTATCCCCCACTCCCCTATAAGCCGTTTCATCTAACACTAACCAGCACATTTCTGCTTCAATTACTACACGAAAGAATACATTTTCCGTAATAAAACAATTGAGTTCTGGTTGTCGTGAAACTACAATTTATAATATTAAACGGTACTTTCTGAGGTCGAATGGATTCTTGGCGACAATCGTCAACCACAAAAGGAGCATCGACTTCTCTGGACGATCCGATTCCGACTGGAATATTATATTTTCATTAGTAACCGGGGACCAAGAATATATAGTCGACTTGTGAGACTGATAACGGCCAGGTTGTTATGGAAATGCCATCCGGTGAGGTTAGATTTCACACATACTTCAAATGCCTGTTCTAAATGCACTTGCCAGTATTCCCGTTATTTTGAGTGTAAATAATAACAAATCTAAAACTGATGATCACAATCAATAATGGAGCTCACCCTATCGTATGCTTCCAGACAGGAGATGAGAGGGGCGAGGTACTGTACCGAGTGAGGCAACTGTCGGGCCATCACCTTGTGACCACGGACCTGAACAGGATTACGGTTTGCAAGATACGGTAGCAGTGAATCAGTCGCTCAATAGTTACTGTAGCTAATCAATTCAAAGTTCGTCTATGATTCATAAGGCTTTGCGGTATAAATAAACCCATGATTTCCGATTAGAAAAACTTACCTTGGTTAGATGATACGCAAAGCTCATCGCCACGGAAGATTGGCGATTCAGTCTGCAATTTAAACTGTTTATATTTACTTCTTACTTGTGGAGAACCAGGAGGAACTTTGTTACACACCAAGCTTAATAGCTGTTGTAAGAACACGATTTTCGGGAGCCATCGCATATTCTACCAAAGAAGATTAGTAGAATAACTGACTTTGTTTTATCCGTCTTGGGTAGGTCAACATAGGAAAGAAGAGTGGAGAGAAGGGCGGGAATCGATCGATCGAGGAGAGAAGGCTGCTCCTATAATGGAATAATTTGAGAACAGTATTTACTCCCAAGGAACTGTTTTATTGTAGTTTTAGAACAAATCACACAATATTTCAACGAAGAAAAGTTTTTGTAATAAATTTGAAACACAAACCCACCTGATACAAATCGAGCAGCTTCTGATATCTCTCGAATGCCCTCTCAAGGTCATGTTCCTTCCCTGGAACACACAGGGGACACAGTTGAGCGAGAATGCCCTCTACCTGAAAGGAATAGACAATTGGTAAAGATTAACACTGATTTTATTGGGGAGCTGAATCAGGAAAATAAGACAAAATTCAGGTATACCAACTGTGATATTTTCAAGAGTAATAATATGAAATATAACAATCAAGGAACAAAAATAGTACCTCATCCTTGTGAGCAGGAGCGAAGAGACGAGGGAGACAACCGATTACGTCCTCATCTTCTAAACATAAGACATATTTATTATATCGCAATTAATATAATTCAATTATTAGGGCTTTAGCTCGTTAACTAGAACGATATTCTATCAGTTCATTTGTAAATACTAAAGGATTTATCAGGTAAACTGCACTGATAATAACTTAATTTGACTAGTAATTACTGAACAAACCTGGTGAGGGTGTTTCTTCCTCCATCGGGGAACGCGGCGCCTCAGGAGGAAGGACGATATCTCGCATTTATTGAATGCTGAAATTTTGGCGATTGAAGTCATGATATAAACCAGCAAACAAATACAAAATGAATAAAGACGAAAGAATAAAAATGTCGAAGATCTCTTCGAAGGCAGTTAGAACGAAAACTATTTCAATGGAGGATAAGAATAGATGACGCAGGTCTTAGTATACGAGATGTTAAGCAAGGGTAGACCGGATACAAATAGCACATGTACTTACTAAAGTCGGAGAATATCTAGTATCACAGCGAACCCAAAAAGTTGCGAAACAAGTGAAAAAGTTTGAAAAAATATTACTTACCGTAGTCGAAATTTAGAGTTGAAGCGCATCTTGAGTCAAGTTTTACATTTATTTTGTACAACTTTTATTTATTTATAAAAATTTATTTATAATAAATATATTTATATCTCACCATGAAACAATCCGTAATAGATTTCAAATATAATAATAAAAATCGTAAAAAAAATTATCTTTTATAAATTCCAGATCCTATTTGCCTACAACTGGACACTAAAATTTTACAACAAGATCTGATCTGTCAGTATTTATCTCACTGTTCATAATAAACATGATGATAATATGTTATTTTGGATTCATCAGAATCCATTTCCATGTTTCGGCCTCTTCATGGAATCATCGAATCGAGGCCTGACGTCTCCATAGATTCCCTCCATCCCCATGCTCTTTCTATTAGTCCCCATCTCCCATCACTATGGGTCCTTCCCCCAATTGTGTCTCTCTGCTATTCTGATCCTTCTATCGAATGGCCCCCTTTAGTATAAACAATTTCCTCTGGATGAGACGACGCATTCCCTCTGTTCCAAGTGAGAATCACCATCCATTGTTATTCTTACATTTCGCTATCGGCAATTACGAAACTTCTTGCTCCAGACGTTTAGAGACGGTTTCCGGAGGTGTTTCCGTAGGATCTTTCCCTGCTTCCCCATAATGTTTTATACTCATAGTTTGCCACACCTGGGCATACACCCCCTCACTGATAAGAGGAGAGGAGTGATAGTCCCTATTCACCCGATGTCTCTTATAGCCCGACGATCATTCTATTGTCTTGCCCTTCTCGTTGCTTTCTACTACGTTTTCTACAACTACGAGTGTTCGTTTCCCTATATTTTCATTTATTACCTATCTCAAGACGTTCAATCTCCAATACCTCATTTACAGACATTTCATTAACTTCCATCAATTATCTCGCGTTGTTCTCTCAGAATGATTCTTCCACTCAACTTTTCTCATATTTTCCACATGAAATCGATTGCGATCGAATTTTTGCCGGGGACAAAGACTATGCTAAAGTGAGCTTTCTGTCTTTGTTATCGCTTGCTTTGATCCGCTTTTGTGGTAAGCTCGAGAACATCAGTCAAAAGGATCAAAATGAGGAGCCTTTCAGATTATAGCCCTGCATCGACCGAAACTAGACAATGACAGTTTGAATATGAGTTGTGAAGCAATCCAAGTCAGCTTCCAAGTTTTTCTTTTGAAATACTGTCAAATCCAGGCTCGATTCGGATCAGCGCCATCTTATTATGAATCGTATTCAATCGCCTACGCTAAGACTGTTTACAAGGTTGATCTCTGATCTTTGTTTGAATATTCATTCCCCTTCTTCCTTCAAAACGAAATTTCGAAATTTCATACAAATCTGAAGCCGTGGAATGTACCTTACTTACTGTAATGACGAGTCTTCTTAGAAGAATTGTCAATTGAGAGATCCGGGGCAAAGTAACGCATCCTTTCCATAAACTAACTACTTAATCTCCAGGACTATCAATTTCTGGAGCAGCAAATGTGGAACACGTACACGCGACAGAATTGGTACTGTTTCTCCATCGATGCCAAGGTATTTCCATCTGATCCAAGGAGAAGAATGATCGATTCAGGTACCGCAAGACTTTCGAACAAAGATCGGCCAACTGGCAACGTGCCTTCCAAATGTGCTCATTGCAAAGTGAGCTATTTTTAATTAATCCGAGATTGCAACTATCGAAAAATATCGATTACCTTTCAGTATCTCTCGTAAAGTTGGTTCAAATGGAGTAAACCAGAATTACGCTCATCTCGATTGCATGAAAACACTCAAATCGAGAAAGTTCGAGTACGTTTTCCTGCTGCAGGTGAGATGATTTACTGCTAAATTCTCTTTCTCTATTGCTGACAAGAACTGTCAAAATGAAGATCCAGACTCTTCATTATCTACAATTTTTGTCGGAAAGCTAGTTTGTCAAATGAAGAGACTCGTTTTTCAACTCGAATACAGACCAAGAAAACATGAACCGTCAATTATCCCGGCATAAAATTGATGTTGATTGTTCAGAATCACGACATTCTCACACGAACCCATCAAGAATTTGCCGATATCCTGCCGGCATTGGAAGGTTCGCATTCAGAAAATTGACAGTTGACTAATTGTAAAGGATATTGATTTCAGGATCGGCAGTAGTAGATCGATTGAAGTGTCCATCGAATCGGTGCTTGAAGAGCTATCCGACGATTCTCGGCAAACTCGGAATGTGCCCGAAAAGTTGGAAGGGAGAAAAACGTGAGTTTCATCATTGAATCAATGAATGATGTATGTTTCACTCTCATGCTATTAGGAAAACATCCGGCGTGTATTGATTGTCGGGGCCGATATTGCTGTACAACAATAAAAAAAGGATTTCAGTATCCGCCTGTCAGGCAGCGAGTATCACATACATGAAGGGAGGCATGCAGGTTGGTCCTTACTTCTTCGTATCATCTGAAATGAAATCAAGTCGAAATGCCAACGGCCAAATGAATTCAGGCACTCCTTCCCAAATCCGCCAGTGACTACATCGTGAATGAGATTAATGGGACTGCCTTCATTGATATGTACACGAAAAACGTAAGTTGTAATCAGTTTACGATATTCCTTCGATGTTCTTCTCTAGTGCAAAAATGAAGAATGCGTTCTTTCTTCGCTTTCCTGTTCGAACATAAAATGTCGCTCAAATCTGCGGGAACGAAATATCTGGAAATGTTTCATTGTAGTTCGCGGGTGACGAGCAATTCTTCCCCTCACTCATGACGACTGAACCACTGAAGATCCCCGGTCGATACTCCGACACCACTTGCAGTGGATATCCGAGGATGCTACGGTACGCTCCGCTCAATCGTTCTATTCACAATTTAATCTTTCGAGGAAATTAAATTCCAAACTCAGGCATGTAATCTGGTTCAAAGTGAGTAAGTGTGGCTCGAGAAACATGCGGCATGGAGTGTGCGTATTTGGATTGGAGGATCTCCCAGAGCTCAAGAATGTCCAACCATTTATCATCAATAAGGTAATTAACAAATCTGTTTTTGAACAATTGGTGAAATACAATGGCATATCGGAACCCAATCATGTTTGAGATGCTTCCCTCCTTCGATAACGGCGCCATTCAATGCTACAATGAGCTGTTATTGAAGAGAAGTCTCGGAATAGAACCATCCTATGATGATATCGATACCTTTGCTAATGGAGACTATGTAAGTGTAGCGAGGGTTTCAGAACGAAGTCGATTTTTTTCAGGCCCGTTTTCAAAGGGAGCTTCGACAGCCTGGATTCGATCCAACCAAATTCGTCTGCGATAGGGACCGAAATAAGACTACAGCGGCAACGAAGCCGACAACGACAACGACGACAAAAACAAGCCGATCGACGAGTAGAGCAACAAAAACAACGAATAGGCCAACAACAAAATCAGAGATCTCATTCACAACAGTCCGGTAGAAGAATGACCGAGTAGTCTGTTTACGTTAGGAGCTTCGATTATTTTTGTTTATGCGGGTGTTCTGTTTCGGGTAATGTGATCTATTCCTTCTGAGATGAATCTCAAAGTTTACTATATGTTTTTTTGGCTTCTTGTTCACATGTTGTCATTCGAAGAGAATGAACACGCGAATGAAGGGTGACAACTGGCATTTCTTGAAGAGGAACGAAATCGTTGCTGGGTGCGTGCATCAACGTGCATCGACAGAACCATGAAACATAGATAGGTGAAACAATCATAAATGAAAATTTATTGTAACGAACAAATGACAAGAAATTAGCCCCATTCAAATAGATAGATACTAGATAACAGTGAAGGGTGTACATACATTCATCGTAAAAAATGTTATTCCACTGATCACAACGAATTATCGTTTCGATGAAAGCAGTTGCCGATCACACTGTCAGGGTCATCTATTGTAATTATCATCAACAGGGTATTCTGGACTTTGGCCCTAAGATGGACTAGATTGAAGTTTGATTTTGCTTAGTCATAAGGTTTCAGTGAGTCAGTGCAAGTTATGGCTTCAATCTTCAAAAGCCATATGATCAAATATCAAAGGGTCTTGAAACCACAAAAAAGAGGCGCGGGGAAAGTTAAAGCTCTACACGTTAGACCAGTCTGCCTACATATTACTCATCGTGAAGGTGATAAAAGGAGCAATGATAAAAGAGATGGAATCATCATTCAGCCTGCTCTTTCATTCTTGCAATCATGTCTCTCCTTACTATTCTTTCCTGTTTTCTCGCGTTTCTGAGTTTAGCAGGTAAATTTTGTTATTTTTTCCTTCATTTTTTCATAAATTCTTACTACTCTTTACAGAATGCCGAGTGAAATTCACCCATTCTTCAATCTACGACGAGTATGACTTCATTGGAAAGACCAAGGCATGTTGTTCTTCCCCAACAAATGATAAAAACAATTTTATTTAAGATCGAAATCGAGGAGTGCTCGAGAGTCAAACAATGCGCCATTTTTGTCTCGATTCTGAGCGATACGAAATACGAAGACGCCTATAGAAATATAAAGATGTCGGACGAAGCACGGACGTGGAATTTTACGTACGTTTTGTTCTTCCCTCGGAATGAAGGTATACCTATAGATTAGAGTTCGAAATACATCTAGGTACCTAATCTTCTCTCCATTTTACACGTTCTCTCGCAACTATGGCCGCGTGAATATGTGAAATGATGAGATAATTACCCGTATTTCGAACTCTTGTGGAAATTCAGTTGTATCGCCCCCGTCTTTACAGACTTCTTCAATTCGCTGGAATGAGAGATATGAAGACCAGGCAGATCCAACCATACTTTATCACGGACGGAGCTGATCAGGTCAAATAGTTCTTCTGTTATTGAGGTGACTACTTTCAACGAATTTCAGCCGGTGGGAGTAACGTACATCTGGAATGATAACAAAGAGAAGATTGCTGCGCCTCTCGTGATTTATGCAGTCAATCTGGACAAGGGTACGGTATCCCATTCTCTTCATTATTTTCACGTTCTAAATGATCAGAGTTTCGAGAGAGCACGCGGATTGAAGAGACGAGTCTTCATTCCGAAAGCTACAATGAAGAGCAAATTTGATCACATTGCAGAGCTAAACTACGACCACACATCGGGAGTATTCGACGCAGCGGATATCGCGGATGGCGTTGTTCAAGGACAAATCGTGACCATTCTAAGTGCGAAACCATTCACGACCACCATTTCAGGCGATAAGGTAAGGTAATTTCAATTTTGTCTTCGAACATTGTGAACATACAGCATTGAAAGTGAACAAAGCTCTGTTTCCAGGATACGATAGCGACAATTTTCGCGACGGGATTCGACAATGCTGACGCGAATGATAAGAACCCGGATAAGTGTAGAAGGGTTATGCAGACGAGGTGCATAACCTGCTTACTATCATGGATGCATTCGGACAATCTCGACTAACATTAAGCCTTCACTTCCAGTTTCGATGAAATGGTTTCCTTTCAAATCAACGGTCCAATCACCAGTATCTACTTTAGCGACTTCAAAGGTAACAATTGAATAACTATTACACACGATAAAATAGATTTTAGGAAATCTTGTCGACTCTAAGAACAGAATAAACACTGCACTAACATTCCGTAAGATTCCTTTATTCGCAAGATTAACCCAATAAAAGTTTAGAGTATGATCACTTGGTCATCGAACCACGTGGATTTGTCACCTCACAGGGATTCATTGGATGCGAATCAGGACAAGTGAGGATTCATCTCCTCCTGTTTCAATCCAATTTAACTTTCAGATCTATAGATCAAGTCTGTATGGAGACCTCGTTCAGTACAGCCTTTACACACCAGAGTCAGTTGCTTACTGTAATATTCTGATGTTGAGTCTCCCCATTGCAGTTCACACTTCATCAATCAGGCTGTTTACGTGAAAACTGACGATGAGAGGCCTGTGAACGTACACACTGATAATTCAATGAAAAAGTAAGAATGGCCTCTTTCTATCAGAGAATCGGCAGAATCACGATAGCAATTCGTTCTTGCAGTTATCTTGGAAATGATCTACTGACGCCTCAGCAAGAATGCATCGAAACTCACGTGAGTTAGATAACCAATATGCTACTAATAGTAAGGATAGACTTTTTTAAGATGCTTCAAGTAAACTTCAATCAAACGCAAACGAACTCATTCTCATTCGCATACTCCTACAATAATATGGATTGTGATGGCAAAGTGCTCACTACTAGCGCAGGCCCAACAAAAACAACCACAACAGCGAAGGTAGGTTCGAGACTGGACCTGCCAGGATAACGAATTGATCGGAGTGACGAAAGAGCGCAAGCGGAATTAAGAAACGAATTATTAATCCTGACAACCCTAATCTTGTTCTTATACCTCAATTTCAATGATGATCGATATGTACAGACCCTGCCGGTTAGCGACGCATCGGGAATTTCAACGACATCAACAACAGCCGATCCCACAACTTCTTCTTCAGTAGGTGAGATTGAAAAATATATAATTCACATTCTCAGTGAGAAATTTATTTTATTCAGGATTTGGAACGCTCTCACTTCTCACTGCAGCAATTTATCACATTCTTGTTTAGCGTTGCGAACAGTCATGAGTGAAAGATAAAGTTTTTTCCTTTGTCGTATGGAGTATATTATGGCGCTAATTATGCACATTTTAATGCTGAAAAAAATACAACGCTTCCAATAATTTACTGCAAAAAAATCAGAAAACAACATTTTGTAATAGCTACAGCATACTGTAGTTTTGTGTGCGTAACAGCGTACTGTAATGAACTAGAACTATCGACTTTTTTTGTTAATTTTCCAAGTTCCATTGTCTTCGTGGTTATCCGTTGATTTCTTTTGATTAAGTATTAAGCATGTTAATTTAGTAGATGTATATTGTTCTAGATATTACATAAATATATTTGAAATAAGTTGATGACCTGATCTTCGCTCGCATGACGCGTGTTTCGTAGGGGACGCAGTACTTTCTTTTAGCATCTATGGGAAATCCCGTGCAAGTTTGTCACAAATTACAAATGTACTTTGAATCGCAATTGTGCTAGCAAACCTTTAAAGTGTGAGGAAATGCGCTCACTGTTATTTAATTTTTGTTGGGAAGTCTTCATTGCATTACAGCCTTCCATTTTTAATTTCTTTTGTTTATAGTATTAAATTGATATATTCGCAATACCCTCGTTGTTATGAAGTAAATACATTTACGCTCAGATGGCCGAATCTCCGACGAACGAAGGGAAGATTAATGAATCTATTGAACGAGGAGGAACAGTAAGCTATCTCTTGATTACTGAATATCATTTTAACATCTTGTCTTAGAATCTTTACATGTTTCTATGAAAAAATCTTGCGAAATGAATATTTTGATTGATAAATTAATGTTTCAGACAATTTTCACCGGTTTACCCGATGAAATAATCGAGATGATCTTCGATAAACTTGGATTTATTGATCTATGTAGAATGAGGGGAGTCAACAAGAGATTCTATAGAATCGAAGGAAAAGTGAAGAAACCATTGTTAAAACGGAGGAAGCTTATGATTTGTGTAGGTTCCACTTCATTTGTTATAGATATGTTGCCAAATGTTTTAGGGAGAAAACCGTTCATCGCCAGTTCTCACTATTGCTATTGGGCTGCATGGTGAGAAGGTTTCACCCGATCAAGCTACTCTTTTAGTTCATCGTCTCGTCAATATTTTCAACTTCGAAACAGTAGTGGTAAGAGTGACACAATAACTATGCCCATAAAATAGCTAACTTTATTCAATACAATAATTTCAGTTCGCTCCTTCTCAGAAGGAACATATTTACTTGCTCGATGAATTGAGTGAAATCACTACAAATTTATTCAGAATTCCAGCTTGGGTAAGTCGGAAAACTATTGCAGTTTATTTAATTTTTGTTGTTGTAGTTTGGTGAATATGATGCCAATCATCTCTCTGCTCACTTCAATCGATGGGTCATTTGCAAGCTCATGCGCAATATTAACATCGTGAAGATTCTGCGAGTTTGTTCTCGGGTCAAACCAGAAGATCTCTTGCATCTTTATGAGGTAATCATGAGGCACTTCCTTCTTAAAATGTTCTATTTTAGACTGCTCGGGATACTGCATCTTTCTGTGGAATATCACTTCGGATTCCGCGCAAAACTGCACGGGATTTCGTGAAGAATATTCTGGGAGAAGAAGGCAAGGTGATCATTTTGGCAAGGTGACCATTCATTGATAGTTCTGGTTACTCGGCCCTGGGATAAGGACAACATACAACTGCATTTCTTTTTGAAAGTCTTTCCTCTTCTATTTCTTCCCCGCTGTAGAATCTCCCACCGTTTCTAATTCGAAAATTAGTTCCTAATTAAATATCTGGTTGTTGTTCAGTCTGAAATCCTTTCAGATGAATGGAACTTCGTGGGAAATTGAGAGAACGGAGGGCCCGATAGTAATGGTAGTCGAACGACGATATTTAAACTGCGGCGGGAGTGGCTACAAATTCTCCATTTACAATTCTGGATGCGAAGAGAAATATCCGATGCTTCGTTCAAATGATCTGTATGAAGATTCAGAGTATGATAGTGATGAAGAGCAAGAAAAGAGAGTGAGGAATAGAAACTTTGTGTTTAATGATTACGGATGGGATGATGACGATGATTATGATTATGATGATGATTTTGATTACGATTCCGATTGGCCTTGATTTCATCGTTTGTTAGCGGTTGATATTTTTTAGCATGTTAATGATTTAGCTGGTTGTATACAAGTTAAGTGCTGTTTATTCCCTATCGTTTGTTTTTATAAAGAAGTTTTTTTGAATCCGTGGTCACACCGTGAAACACTGGTAATTGATCCAAGCAAAATATGTATATCTTTTTTGTATTTTTTTATGTCGTAAAAAATACTAATTCTTCTATCCACTCTTCCTTGGGGCTCTCTCGTCTTTCATCTGTAGGGTATCTAGACAACTGAAATGTTGGCCTAACGTCTCCTCTCATCATCCATGGCGCTTGTATTTGTTAGTGAATAGTCCATTTTCGCTCACGTCATCTTTTTATTCAACTATTATATTAATTTCGCCTCCATCTGGAATCCCCGTTTTCAGAGTCATGGGTATTTTTTTCTCATGGTTCAGAAGTAATGATAATGAAGAGAATTATCGAATTGACGTGAAAAGCGATGTTGCCGAAATGGTCGTTGAAACGGTGGGTATTTTTGAGGGCATAAACTTTATTAGGTCGTACATTTTTAAATTTTAAAAAAATCACTTTGTTTCAAAAAAAAATTGCAGTCGTTTCTCGATCTACCGGATGAATTGATCGAGAATGTTCTCTCACGAGTAGATTTAATCGATCGATGCAGAATGAGAGGAGTGAACAAGAGATTGTATGGTGTTGAAGAGAGTATGAAGAAGCCATTGGAGAATCGACCTAACCTAATCATATCCGTAAGTTATTACTTTATCTCAATTTTTTGCTCCTGATCGAAGTTGTTTCTCTAATAATTCCAATACCAGGGTTATGGCTCATTCATCGATATTCAAGTGGGAATATATTCGGATGAATTCTGTGTTTCAACAGCAGCTCTTCTTCTAAAGAGATTTAAAATAATATTTCAGTTCAAGAAGATAAAGGTATATTTTTTTTTGAAATACAAAGCATTTTTTCCATTTCAAACCTCTACATTTTAAGATCTCCAATCTAAATGGGACGCTTATGGAGATTATGCCAAATATCTGTGAGATGAACGCACTTTCAATAGAAATTCCTGAGAATTGGGTACGACATTATTGGTATTTTACTTTTTTAAAGTGATAAGTGATAAGTGATGTTACAGCTCGTAGATCATTCTATTCATCCTCCTATCGTCGATCGATCGATAATCTGTGATATGCTGAGAGGCAGGGAGATTGTGAAGATCACCCGTGTGTGCCCTCTCCTCACATCAGCCGATCTCGAGCACATCATTCAGGTTTGTATTTTTAGATCAATTTTCATATTGGACCTATATACTTCATGTTAAATACTAATTCCAGACAGCCAAAATCAGCGATCAATTTTGGGGTATCGGAATTCGGGTCTGTGAAGAAGCTGCCAATGAATTCATGAAGACATGCAATACACAAGACGAATTTCGGGTGAGATTTCTTCATTGTCTTTCATCTAAACCCTAAATGTAACTTTCTCGGTTTCTAGCAGGGCTGTTCAAAAACTTAACGGTCTCTCTTTTCACAATGTTCTCTCGCCGGTTAGAGACAGCGAGAGAGTATTGCGAAATGAGAGATTTGCATAACCCTGGCTTCTGGCCTCTTGTAAAGGAGTTCAAATCATAAGAATTCTAAGGATTATTTTGAATCTCAGAGTCTCATTCTTAGGATTTTCATTGCAGATTGGTCGTCACTACAAAGTGGAAAGGGAGGAGGGATTTCTGAGGGTTGGAATGTACTGTGACTACGATGAATACACCTTCGTCGCCTATAAAGTGCCATCCAAATTCGAAAAAATCTTGGACGAATTGATGATTTCTCCGACTGAAATGGCTGATCGTGGATATCATGTTGCTTGTCGTGATGTATCGGACTCTGATTTTTACTCAAATTGACTAGATCTAACGAACTTGTTCTAACTGTAGTTTCACGCATTTTTGCTTGTTATTGTTGAGGAGAGTTTAATTTCCAAGCTAACGATAAAGTCTGTGAGACAACTGTGTGATCATACTCACTCCATCTTCTTCTTTGAGTTTTCTCCCTCCATTTTTCGAAGATACGAATAAAAAAATCTAGATGTCTTGCCCTGCCGAAAAATTATTAGAAAAATGAATAAGTGAGCACATAGTTGCTACTTACTATATGAAGGCAATTGAAGAAAAATAAAGTAAATACAGTAACGATTCTGATTCTGTTTTCGTTGAACGTGGAAAGAAAAGTGCATTATCCAACATGTGAGTAGGGACCGCAGAGTCATTTTTTAGAAGTGTTGATAAAATTATTTTTAAACTACTAGCCTATGGAATCGGCGATTGCGAATCGACTAGAAAAAGACCGAACCCAAAAATATGAGCAATAACGGAAATATAGCGATTTTAGCGAAAACTTGAAACGACTTCCGGAAAATCCGTCAAAACCGGAAAATAGTGACTTTTCGGCTGAGTTGAGCTGTGTCACGTATATGATTTTAAGTTCAGATTTTAAAATAATTATTTTAGCAGTAGTTTTAGTATTTATTTATTTATTTTCTGATTCAATTTATTCAGTAATAATATTCTGCAAGCTCTGGATACATCAGCAGGCATGAAAATTGCGTACTTTTTATAAACGAAAGTGCATGCGAAAAAGTGATTTTGCTAACTTCAAAAGATCATAACTGCCATCCGAAAAAATATTTCGCTATAAATTGGGTATCGGTGGATAGCTAGAGGTATTTCAAAGCATATGAGGAGTGGTTCATTCAAAAGGACGGCCAATGGTGAGATTGGTGGGTCAAAAAAATGAAAGTTCACGCAAAACAGTGATTTTTCGAACTTCAAATGATCACAACAACCGTCCGAAACGACTTTTTGCAACATGCGTATGTTTATTGGGTAGCTAGATGCATTATGGAGATAATCTAACCAGAATCACTCATAAGGACGGCCATTGGAACAAGTCGTAGGCCCAAAACATGAGAAAATTGAGAAAACAGCGAATTCCCGTCCTTCAAATGATCACAACTACCGTCCGAAATGACTTTTTGCGACGTGCGTATATTTAATGGGTAGCTAGACGCATGGTGGAGCGAATGAAACCAGTCTCACTCAAAAGGACGGCCATTGGGACTAGTGGCATGTCAATGAAAAATTTTTTCTTGAGCCATAATTAAGAAAAACGCCAATACTTATTTTTTGAGGATAATCATGTTTGGTTTATGTATTGCAAGCAGTAGTAGGGTGTCAATATATATCGTTGAAACAAATAGAAATAAAATTCGATAACGAAATCAGCCTAAAAATCGATAATCAGAATAGAAAAAAATACGCCCAGTTCTCGATAGAAACGGAAAAAATACGGTAGAAAGCGAGAAATCTGATAAGTCGGCTGATGTTTTGGATTGCACCCGCGACCGCACGCCGCGGTACCTACATGTGAGGGTTACTTTATGTGACACTTGTGAAAGGAACAGCAGGACTAATTCCGACTTCTAGAATTTGAATGACAGATAAATTAGCACTGCTAGTTACGGAGACATAAAATGGTATGAATAGACAATCTACATGTTATCAAGATTAATCATCAAAGTTAGTACAGTACTAGTAAAATCTTCAGTCATTCTCATCATCATCATACTGATCTTCACAATATAAATTGAAATCAATAAACTGGTCAATCATAATATGCGGATACTTCTTCTCACTTCCGATCTTTCGAATACAGACTCTGTTAAGTTCGTTGCAGCGCTTATTAGGACAATGACAGCTACTGTTTCTAACGATCTTCACACGAATTTCCATTTGTTCTTCCTTCTTCGCCCAAATATTCCAATTAACTCCTGAGAAGTAATCCTTTGACTGAAAAAATAAATTTGATCAATGTATTACAACTGATTTTTTTTAAAATATAGCAGAAGGTCAATATTACCTCATAGTGTAATTTAAAATCGTTCACAAATTCGAATAGCATTGCACGTGGAAGACCAAGATCGATTCCGTAGAAGTTCTCGCAGGTCTTGGCAGTCTACAAAATAATTGATTGACATATGAAACTTAGAATTAGATATTACCTCATAAATGTGTTTGAGATCCTCTAAGTTGAGATTCTTGCAGATTCTATTGATATTGACAATGTCACTATTCTGCATAAGATTACAGATAGTCGATCGATTAAAGTGAGAAGAGATATTATCAGTTAGTCCCTGAAATAAGAATTTGTAAGCAACTACTTATTTACAGTTCTTACATCTCCTCATTTAAAATAATGTATCAAAACAATACACATGTACTCATACATGGAAAAGCTAGTCGAAAACTACCTGGAATTTGAAAACATACCCCGCTTTCAAGGTTTGCATTAACAAGCCATGTAACCTACGATTCGCAAACACACCCCGCTTTGGTTTCCAAGGTCATTTTCATAAACATACCCGGCTTTCGAAGGATTTTGTCACCTAACTTTTTCATGTATGCATGTACTCAAGCAACTCGTAAGATAAATGTCCCGAATAAATCTCTATTTACCAGCCGCAGAGGAGGTATTTTAATGATTCCGGTCCTCATTTCCTCGAAAAGATTAAGAAGTTGCATAGAGCACGTTGTCACCTGTAGTGTGTCCACTTTTTTACCCTAGTTTACGATAGAGGCACTTGTAAATCTCATGGCAAGAATACCTTGATAGTTTCGAAGTTGTAGATCTTCAAGAGGCGATGGATGAGATCAATGGATTGATCGAGAGGAAGATACTCCGACTTCTTCCCACAATTTTTACTTGCCGTCATTCTCACACGCTCTCCCGAATTCTGAACTGCCTTATTTCAATTTTCACTTCCAAAAATATGAGCGTCATCACAAGAGCAAATTCTGTACATAGATTACGAGCTTCGATCGATTTTCCAGTGATTTCTTCATTCCCTCATAGATTCCATACATTCTCTTATTCATTCCTCTTACTCGACATCGAGTGATTAAATCGAGACAGAAGAATACTTTCTCGATCATTTCATCCGGAAGATCGAGGAACGACTGAACAAAATTAAGAATTAAAGATAAAGATCGACTAAAAAGATTATCATCCACTAGCGTATTAATCACAAGAATCAAAGGAATGAATATTTGTTACAGGTACATATCTCTAGATAATTCAAAGCACGTGTAAAATGAACCCACCCACCGTTCCAATATTGATATCCCCAAATTTCTCATCGAGAGATTTAACTGATTCCAGTCCCATCCTGATGAATGTAATCAGTTTGGCGAGAGATACTCAGAAAGTACTTATTCGGGTTAATGTCAACCCTGCAGTTCTTCATATTGTGATAATTTGTTTTCAAGATTTTTATCGACGACTAGAGCAATAAAAGGACAATACATAATTGTACACGTATAAGGCTCCAACTCCTGAACATACACCACTGAGAGATAAAAATGAAATAATGTTGACCTTTAGAATTTGAATGGGTCTTAAATTAGCATTAATAGCTACGGTAAAACGGGGAAAGAATGAAACAGTACACAATGTACATGTGAACTTCGATAATCAAGAAAATCGCTAATCATCCAAGTTAGTACCAGTGAAATCTTCACAGTTGAGATTATCATACTGATCTTCACAATATAAAGCGTAATTGAAAAAGAGATCATCGAGAATATTGGGATACTTCTCTTCACTTTCAATATTGAAGATGGATAATTTGCTCATTTGGTTGTTGAGTTTATGCGGCCAGCGGCGGGAATTGTTATCAACAATCATCACTCGAATTTCCATTTGTTCCTCCCTCTTCACACCGACAAACCAATTACGTGCTGAGAAATAATCCGATGCCTGAAGGAATAATTTGATCATTGCATTGGTCAAGGTGCTTCCCGTACACCACTCAACCGCCCCCCCCCCTCCCCCCTCAGAGGTCAAATACCGCTCCCGAAAGGACCTATACATGCCACATTTTTAGGCCAATTTGAACAAGAAATATACAAAAGCATACCACAGATCGACAAAATTGAAGGAAATGACGCGAAACCTAACCCCCGAAAGTGCAATAGCCTTCAAAATTTGTAAAAGCATACCACGTCTTCGGTTTCATGGCGTAAGCATTTGATCCCTGCTCCCCCTCTCTTACATTGCAAAACTTCTTTTTTTAAATACTATAACCTGTATTTTACCTGGTTATGTAATTCGAATTCTTTTACGAATTGGTATAGCGGTGATCGAGGAAGACCAAGAGAGATTCCGCAGAAGTTCTCAGAGTTCTTGGCAGTCTATAAGACAAAATTAAAATATGCAAAATGATGACTTTAATATCTCCATAACGTTTGGCTCTTATCAAAAGAAATTCTTTGCAATTTTGATCACGATCTATGACAGATTAATTAATGTTCCTCTAACATACCTCATAGATGTGCTTGAGATCATCTAAGTTGAGATTCTTGCATATTCTATTGATATTGACAATGTCACTGTTCTGCATAAGATTACAGATGGACGACCGATTGAAGTGAGAAGAGATATGATCCTGAAATGGGATAATTTATAAGAGCCGGTTTGCGTAAGAATCGGGCAATACGTATAGTTGTGCCCCTGGACGGACGTTGTTCCATTATTATTGGAAACCGTTCTTTTTTTCTTCATTTGAGATGCTAACGAAAATGCTAAGGAGGAGAATATACTATATTTGAATAAATCTAAAGTTTAGTACGCAATCCCGTAATTATATCAGCAATCAGTGTGAACAGTTCGCAATCACGATGATTATGCGCTTGCGAGATAATAAAATCATCTAAGAACGATCAAACACAGCCACTGTACTCAGGTACGATACGACAAAGTCGGTGTCTCAGATATTAAGAAGCAACTAACATCGCTATTAACCAGCAGAAGAGGTATTTCAACGATTCCGGTCCTGATTCCTTCGAAAGCATCGAGAAGTTGCTTTGAGTTAGTAGTCACCTGTGACAGATAATGACTAATTTTTTAACTCACTTATGCCCTATTTTTTATATCTATTTCGCAGGAGGGGTACCTCTATGTTTTCAAAGTTGAAGATATCCAAGATGCGATGGAGATGAGAAATTGATTGATCGGGAGAGAAAATATCCGACTTTGTTCCCCGACTTCCACCTATCGCTCTGCTGTCTCCAATCATTCTCATGCTCACAGTCATTCCCCAATCCTGGAAAGGCATATTCCATTTTCCCTTTTAAAATCACTAATCATCATCATAAAAACGTACATGGATTAACAATTTTGATCGATTCTCCAGTGACCTCTTAGCTCTATCATCGATTCCATACATTCTCCTATTCATTCCTCTCATTATGCATCGAGTGATTAAATCGAAATGGAAGAATATGTTCTCGATAATTTCATCCGGAAGATCGAGGAAGGACTGAAAAATAACCACTTAGATAATTATTAACTATCCTAATAAAACATCAACGACTAGAATATTCATTGCAAGAAATATTAACGATTGGAATATTGTTTTCAGGAAATTCAATCATGTATAAAATTAACCGACCGTCTCAATTTTGATATCTCCAAACTTCTCATCGAGAGATTTAACTGATTCCAGTTCCATCCTGATGAATGAATACAGTTTATGGAGTGATATTCACAAAGTATTTATTAGGGTTTAATTATACCCTTGAATATTTCTTATTTATCACATTTTATTTATCTTCTGAATCTTTATCGATGGTTAACAACAACAAGAGAACGACAAATGTATGAACACGATTCGAACTTCTGAATTAGCAATGAATAGCCAACAACAAGTGGTAATAAAGTAACAGTATTTACATTGATTTCGCGAACTTCTGATTTGAATCTATCGTATTAGTCATCTACTCTAGAATGCTTCTAAGAGTGAAAATGAAACGGTAAAACAAAGTGTGAGGTTGCTCGTGAGAAAGCGACAAATAACAAGAATTGAGAACAACAATTGATGAAGTGTAGGGAATACTTCAAACACGACGAATATTGGGCACTTGGTCAACGATTCCATTTTTCTTTTTGTAGTATTCAACATCTACATTAACCGTGAAATCAAGATACATAAAGGCTTGATTTTCTTTCGATGCAAGATACTCTCTGGATTCGATATTCATGAAAATATTCCTTAGTCTGATGCAGATGTTCTGTCCCTTGTGGGGTACTCTTTGAAGAACTCCATTCACTTTCTCCTTAGCATAGTACGTCTTCGTGTCTCGATATACCTGGAATCTTTTAATAAATTGAAATATCAGGGTATCGAATGATTGGGAGTATACCTTTGCTTCTCCTTTCACGACGAAATTGTCTCCATCCTCACTCACTCCGAACCATCCCAATAAAGTTTGTCTCGAGTCGGATCGAATGTGCATCGTGAGATATTTGTAGTCGTTCGATTCAGAGAAGAGAAACTGGAGACATATTTATGAAGATATGCAAAATATTCAAATATCGAAGGCTAAAATAATATAACTTTAAATAAGCAACAAAAGGATAACTTTTAGTTGTTTAGAAAGATATCTTTGCGTTCCATAGCAGCGGCAAAAACAGCAAAGATGCGAACTTACTCTTTTCAGAACATCCATCGCCCCCTGATGGAGAGTGAGCTTATAGGGGGTGGCGATTTTCACTTGGTTGCTATGCAATATCTTCTCCATCAACGACTCATTGATCTGCTCGTAGCTTCGGCCTTCCTGAAAAAAATAGAGTGAAAATGCATCTAGAATTAGCGTGATAGCTTCATTCAGAGAAACCAAAAAATTTTTAGATAGTATAATTAATATTAGCTAAACACTAGGGTTGATCGTTCGGAACGGAATGACGGAATTCCGAGGTTTTGATCCAATTACCTCCTCACTTCGGAATGGCCGAGAGTCGAACAATGGCCGTTCCGGAATGAGAAATCCAATTAGTTCATTGTCCGAACTCATTCCGAGCGATAATTGAATCAATTCCGGAACGAGGCAATTTTGATCACTCTCATTCGGCCGTTCCGAATGCCGAACGATCAACCCTACTAAACACGTACCGTTGTTATCAGCAAGACGTTGCGCGTGCCTAGCATAATTCCACTACGAACAAATTTCTGCAACTTTGACTCTAAGTAAAGACTAGAACAGAATAACCTACTTCTAAAGTAGTCTCCATGACATCGTCACGCGCCATTTGAGTAAGAACGATTGCCTGAGAATATAGAAAATAATTCGACGATCTCCATTTTGCAAGAGTTTTAAAACAAGAAGAGGACAATTAACGAGAATTCAAATAATATTTGTGTCCTGCTTTGCACTAATATACGACGGTATGTGGAAATAGGTTATTTCGATAATAGGGGAAGAGGGGAAGGGAGAAAAGATCTTTTGATCTCATAAAGATCCCATAAAGTTACCTACTTGCAACTATTCAAGAGCTATCGTGAGTGGGGAAAGGGAAACGAGGGGCGAGGGTGACAAGCACCTCGCGCGCTCTTGGACCCAACCACTAAAGCTAGCTCGATCAGACTACATACTAGGGACGGGGTGAGTAAACTATACTCTATTTGAATTTCAGTTAAGATCTTTTGAGTACACGCAACATACTCAATTCACTTTTCAATGATGAAGAAGGGAAAGAAAACACAGTACAACGTAGCGATTGAATGTTAGTTGTTCATTTCCTAGAGACGATATTGCGATTTATTTACAAACTCTAACAATGAAGTGGCATCACACCGAAAGCATTGGAACATCGACGAGCACTAACAAACGTGAAATCAAAACCTTCATATGACGAAAACACATGATGAAATACACATTCCGGAATTTTCCAGTGATACTCAGCATTGCACAATCCGCTCGATAGTGCTCCCAAAAGTTACCGTATCACTATATGTCTCATGCGGAACATGGAGCTACCGTATTCTCGTTCGTTCATTATATTCCAGTAGAAATTTTTCCGCAATCTTATCTTTTCTCTTTTTTTAAAATTTTCTCAATAAAATCTTATTTTTTTCAATAAGAATCTATATCTTACAGTTGTAGCTTAACATTGCACCCAGTGGGACACTTTACGCCTCATTTGGGAAATGATCATGACGTAGAGTGAATAGATCACAAGAAGACGAATATTCACACCTATTTAACCAGAATATATGAGGCCGTTTGCGTAAGAATCGAGCAAATTCGGATGGGTCTGGCACAGGTCAAAAATGTCAATACTCTGAAACTTTGTGTTATGGGGTTCTTGAGCGTGCTGATAACGATGTGTACATTCGTTTTTCACGTCGAGCCCCTGTTGGCTCCAGACGACGTCACGTCGAAATCAGACTTTGTTCAATAACTCAGCACTTATTTTAGCTAAAATTAAGTGAGTATGGCTCCCAGGGTAAAATGTCATGCTGATCACGCCTGTCTACTTTATTTTTCATATATTGTTAAAATAAATTGTAAAAATGTAAGTTTTGATCCAGCCACGTGCAAATTGTGCAACTTACATAGATCGGACCGGAATGACGAGTTGATTCAGATCCCAAAATTTCATCCAATTTCCGCATTCCCTATTCGAGAAAATCAACTTATAGTGAACCTGGCTTGTAAGTAAATCTAACGATCCTTCCACTTGTTTACTTCCTTCCTCGTATCGATCGGAGTCTCCTTCCCGAGGGAGGCGAGAGAGCATGGGGAATTGAGAGAGCGCAGAGACTGGGAAGAGGTCAAGGTAGAGAGACTCGGGTAGATCAAAAGAACGGAAGCCAGGAAGAGGAAGTATCGTTAGATTTACTTACAAGCCAGGTTCACTATAAGTTGATTTTCTCGAATTGGGAATGCGGAAATTGGATGAAATTTTGGGATCTGAATCAACTCGTCATTCCGGTCCGATCTGTGTAAGTTGCACAATTTGCACGTGGCTGGATCAAAAGTTACATTTTTACAATTTATTTTAACAATATATGAAAAATAAAGTAGACAGGCGTGATCAGCATGAAATTCTACCATGACAGCCACACTCACTTAATTTTAGCTAAAATAAGTGCTGGGATATTGAGCAAAGTCTGATTTCGACGTGACGTCGTCTGGAGCCAACGGGGGCTCGACGTGAAAAACGAAAGTGCACATCGTTATCAGCACACTCAAGAACCCCAAATCTAAAAGTTTCAGAGAATTTATATTTTTTGGCCTGTGCCAGACTCTGCTCGATTCTTTCGCAAACGGCCTCATATTTCCAGGTTCATAGAGCGATTATCAACTTAATTAATTTATCCACCGAAAAAATAAATAGAGCGAGGAATATGCACAGAGAAACCAATTCTTTGGATAGGGTCAGATGAAATACAAACAATTCAATAATTACATACGAACACATTATCGCAAGGGTTGTTGAGATAAACTATAAATACTTCCAGTCTACGATAGCACTAGACCAATTCAAACAACAAAAGCGTTCAACGAATAACCAGAGTAGATCATGTGAGAAAGGGGATACTGTAGTCGGCCAATCGATACTACCGTACTCTTATTTCTCTCTGTGCAGGATGACGAAGAGTGCGAGACAGGCAAGCACAGCATACTTCAGCTTGGGATAGTCGTTCATGATGATAGTCACCTGAAAAGGAGATGAATTCGCTCTATGAACCTGAACACTTTAAATCACCCATCCAACGTAAGATATTCCATAAAAGTAAAGCTACCGTAACCACTCAATAACAGTAATCTACCGTACCATTCCAATGTAGGGTACGATTCCCTTGGCTCTTCCCACAATGTCCTGTCTTCCCAGCCACATCTGACCGGGTGCGTACAGACCACGATCGTCCACCTGGTATGTGAGAACATATTGAATTGGAATATCTCGCGTCCTATCTTCAAGATTATAATTGTATGTAAACTGTGGGGAAATGATTATTGCAATTTTCATCTCAAATAACTTTTCAGGGGAGGATACACTCATTCATCACCTATTTTTTTGCCGTAAAAGATAGCATAAAAGGAGGAATCGGAAGCCTCAATTGACCTGGTTGTTGTCTCCCTTCGTCAGAATCTTCGTGTTGTCAATGTCCTCCTCGTGCACCTTCAAAATGATATTTAGAATCGGATTCAAGACTCATTCCTCATTCCGGAGCTTCTTCAGGATTCGGCTCATGACCATTACGTAATTCATCGAATTATTGCAAAAAAAAATCGAATATCGATTAAACTATCGAATTATAGTGTTGCAAGCAACGTGTATCGTTACGATGTGCAGAATATTGCCAACCATATTTCTGGTCAAAATAAATCATAATGATTCACCTTGATGACTCGATGGACGATGGGAATATCTCTTCCCTCAATCTTGAATACGGTAATGTCTCCGGTGCGGATGGGATCCTCGTGGTAGTTGGTGAGCACGAGCAGATCACCACTGATAATTTATTTATTCATTTATTGAAATTATTAGGGTGTCCCACATATTTTTGGAATTTTATATTATCTCCGCGTGTATGAATCAAATTGTTTGGTAACAAAGTACACTACGTAGAAGAATAGTGCGTCTATTTTTTCCACTTGATAGCAGGACGAAACAACGCGCCATGAAGAGTATGCAAAAGATATAAGAAAAAGTGTGCGAAATTCTATAAAATCATATTGGGCTTAATTTCAATAACGATAAGAGCTAAAATCAAATGTGTTACTAATATCGACTGTTGAGTGGGCAATAGTCAAAATGAGAATGAATCCGAATTCTGAAATTGTATTGCATCATCAATATGAAATAAATATCATTTTTTTGCACTTATTATTTTGTCTAGATAAACCAACTCCGTAAAATATTACATAAAGTGTACCATTGGCTTACATGGTTAGGCAGTATATTGTGAGAAAAAAATTGAGAAGGCGCGGCTAGCTAACAAGTGAGAAATGTTGAAAAACTTCAAAAAGTGCTCTACAGGAAATGCCATTTTCGATTCAATTAGACCGCCTTCCTTCATTCGCGAGGAAAAATCTAGTATTAGTGTTTTGAATTTTACCTTAGACTAACCTACTGTAGTTGCCACAACCGGGGGATTCCCATCTTTACTCTCGGTTGATTTACAATTTTTTAAAAATATCACAAAAAATCGACACCTTAGCGTATTGCTTCATTATTAGAAAGTACTTCCCGAATTTAGATGCGTGATAAAATTATTTAGGAGTAGCGTGTACTATAACAACATAAATTATAAGGATACCCTTTGTAATCTATTCGGAATATTACGTTGAAATAAATTACCACAAATATGTGGGACACCCCAATACATATTATTGCATCCAGCTTTCCTCCAGAAAAAATCGAAAGATCAGATCGCGAATGGCATCAATTAGTGATGATTAAAATTTAAATAATTAATTTAAATACCGGTAGAAGGCGGGTTCCATGGATCCAGAGAGGACGACGACGATAGGCGACTCACTGCCAGTGACAACCATCAAACCTGAACGAGAAAGAATGGATGATGCGGAGATTATCAAATGAGTCTACACTTCCTAACGCATCTTCTAGGAGAAAAAATCAATTAAATATATTTAAAATCGTACCCTTCCAGATCATGAGAGCACTGGAGACGACCATGGCAAAGTTGAGGATCTGGTAGACGGTCTGTAAATCGATATTTTTATATACCATACCTTAACCGATCAAAAATCGATAATTGGTTGTTACCGTATTTCTCACCTGTCTCACATCCATTCTCCTGATCTCGTCGAACATGGCGAGATTGAGGATACTCATTGTAGATACCCTGAGTACTGTAAAGACAACGAGCGATTATTGATTGCTACTGCAATGGACAGGTATTCATTGCGACATTCAACGCTTTGATCAAAACACAATCTGCCAGAAGAGACAAGTCAACGTGTTTATACAAATATTCAAACGTGAACAACGGGAGTGAGTGAGAGCGAAAACGTGGATTGTCCCAGGGAAAGAGGGAGATACTACGTGTGATACGAGATCGAATTGGAAACAAGGAAATAGGATTACAACAATTGATAAACAATGGAAAAATCGATAAATACGATGCGGTAGGTCTCTGACCGTCTCTACTCTACACTACACAATCCGAGGTAGTCATCCATCAGAGTTCCAATCGAGAAAATGTCGTTTGCATCCACCTGACAAATTACTCATTTAGCATATTTTCAAGGAAATGAATAAAGTTTGTAATAAAAATAATCATGATAATAATAATACAATTAAAATTAACTGACTCTCGTTCCTATCAGCTTCACTCTGATTTCGTCGTCTCCTTTGATCACCACGGATTCATCGACTGTCTGCAAAATACGAAGTAAATTCGGAAAAGCGCAAGGGAAAAGGGATTACCATGACGACGGATACAAGTAGGACTAAATTCGTTCCAATAAATGGATGATAGCTGTTCTAAATATTTACATATTCTTCAATGCAATTTTCATTCTACTTTTTCAAGAATATAAAAAATAACAAATCATAATATTTTGGATATAATTTCTAACCTTGTAGCAGGGCACATTTCCGTTGGGATCGAACTCCATATCGGGCGGGATGCAATGGCGGGAGATGAAGCACGAGAGGGGACCGACGTCGCAGAAGATTCCCTTGTCGTTCACCTTCAACATGGCTTTACACCCACCAAATTATATGCAACCCCTGAGCCTACATTACTCGATGGCATAACATTTTTTTGGAACTTTTCTATATTTCTGCCCAAGGGTAGAGAGCTCTTTTCTTCAACGACCATTCTATAGTTTATTGTTTCATTTCTTACTACTTACAAGTTAGAGCGAAGAAAAAAATCCTAATTTTTAATTGTAAAAAAAGTACCTGATTGACGACGGCATCCATGACTTGTCCCTTGAAGGGGCGGAAGACGATGGCCTTGTACTTGACTGGGTAGATTACGAAGCCTCGGCCTACAAATCGAATATGTCCATATATGAACAAATGCTATCCAAATACCCATGAAAGTTGATATAAATTTGCTAAGGAACTCTGTTTATATTGATTCGCATATTGATCGCCGCGTTGACCTGGCAACAACTCAAAACAATAACTAACCTGGTTGGATGATTCCGTGGCCGATTGTATCGATTGTCGTGACAGCGATGACGAAGCCATGCTTGCCAGTGCATGTGCCCTCGACCTAAAATAGATATGTTACTAACTCAAACCCACCTTGAGTATAGTTAAAATTAACTAATCAAAATAAAACTCCATTTAAAATAGTCAGGAGAAATATTAGAAACAAAACTAACCTCTGCGAAGAGCTTGGACTTGATAACCTCATTGAGATTGGCGCCGAAGTATTTGGGATGGAGGGAGACTTCGTGGTCGAGGGCCAAATGGAAGAACATTTGAGTTCGCCTGCGATGACGTGTAGTAACGATACCGTATTAGCCACGCCCATGACAACACGAAAAACAGCGAAAATATGATTAATATACAACGGTAGGATGGATCGCTATGGATTAACGACATAACAATTAACAATTAGTAATTAATAAGGAAAACAAAAACACCTTTGTCAAAGCTGACACACCACACCACGGCCCGTTCTGTCATTTCACCTGCGATTTCGACGTTTCTGTACGTGCACAATAATTCGTGGTTTTGGTAGTTTTCGCGTGACGTCACAGCTATTCCAGTATTTACGGTCGATGAACGCCTTGCGGTAGATCGAATATCGATCGATTCCCATGTATACACTCTCCGTCGGCTTATGGGAGCAATTCTTCCAGAAGAAAGACTACTTCGTCGTTATCGTTGGCCTCGATAATGCTGGCAAAACCGTGAGTCCTTCTTTACCACTTCTTCAACTGTTAAAATTCAATATATTACAGACCTTTCTCGAGCAAATCAAGGGCAAGTTTGTCAAGAACTATCCCATGCTGAATCCCGCGAAAATCACCAGCACTGTTGGATTGAACAGTTAGTTTGGCTTTTTTTGTTGTTGCCTGGATACCGTTTTTTCTCAATCAATAAACTGTTCAGTTGGCAAGGTCGAGGTAGACCAAGCGCGATTGAACTTCTGGGACGTAGGAGGGCAAGAAGATCTTCGCTGTTTATGGGCTAATTACCTTGACGAGGTTAGTTTCATTACCAGTTCATCAGAGTTACTATCAAACGTGGATCTTCCAAAAGCAGTATCTGAATTTCAATCCAAAAATTTTAATGAAAATCGTAGACCAATCATTCTCTTCCAAGATACTACATTACCTCTCCTTATCAGGCTTCTGCTTTGATCTACGTTGTCGATGCAAGTCGACCCGATCTGCTGCCTACTGTAGCCGAATCATTTAGTGAGTCTTCTTTTCCTTCTTTACAATATTTTTATCGTAAAATCTCACAGAAAACCCGCTAGATTAATCTAATCTCGATACAGAAATAATGCCATCGATATATTTAAACGGGGTAACGCTAGAACTCATCGGGCCTAAATGGTATGGGATATGCCAGTAACCAGAGAACAAATATAAGAATCAGTTATCAATGTGCTATCGTAATCCATTCAGAAGAAGTGATGAAGGTGGAGCGAGTCAAGGAGGTTCCCATTCTAGTCGCAGTCAATAAGAGTGAATTGGAAGGAGCCATCACTGCTGATAAGGTGTGTGACCCACTTGACTACCGTAATCTACCGTAATCTGCAGGTACGAATGGCATTGGACGACGGGGATCATGAGGCTGATATGGCAGTGTTGCCAGTATCCGCCCTCGAGGGATTGAATGTGGATCGATGTGTTCGATGGATTCTCCGCTCTCTTGCATCCAAACCCCTCTTTCTAGATTAGTAGTCCCCTCTGGTTCTGATCCACCCTCAACATTCCACCTCAAGGATTACGGTAGCACACTTTAGAAATCAACTATAGGTTATGAATGGCAAAACAAATATTAACTAATTAGAGCACAATTATGTCTTGTGGAGAATCGTGTTATAGATTATCGGTTGCATCTTCCTAATTATGATCACTGCTAATTGATTTGAGATACATCAGCGGGGTTCTGTTGTACATAGAGAGCCTATTGATTATGTAAGAAAGGGAGCGACAATCTCGGATTGTGATATCATTACGGTTGCAAAGAGATTTCTAAATTTGTAATTATGATAGTGACATCGATCAAATATATCTATTATACCTAGAGAATATGAATAATGACTGAATCGAGGGAGAAATGACAACGGTATCGATCGATTTCGCTATCAACTGGGCGGGGGGATATGGTAGTGGTCCATCACTCTCCTCAGAATGACAACATGTGATTCCTTCACCTGTAATTGTTCACTTTTTATCTCTTTTTAGCTCACTTTTATCTGTACAAAATTCACAGCTTTTCGCACAAATCCGGTTCACAAATGTCTCGTTGTTTTCCACTCCTCTTGTGTCACTTTTATGGTAACAATCGATAAACGATGATACCGTACTAAACCGTGTTTGCTTACCTTCGACAGTGCTTCAACAATTGGCATCCAGCATCGGCGACGTCCGAACTGCAAAATGAAATCTTGCCCAGCAAAAATGCAATCGAAACAATCAAGCAAAACTATGGCAAAAGATTCTCTCTGGCCGGGAATTGAACCCGGGTCTCGCACGTGACAGGCGCGGATACTAACCACTATACTACCAGAGACATGTTAGGAGCAGCTCACTTACCCTTCCATCATCCCACTCCGCCATCTCCTCTCGCTCCAGCATTACGAACACGCGCGTGCGATGCTTGCGATTGTCGTCCTGATACAATGAAATAATTCACTTCTAAATTATCGAAGAGTAAGGTTCAACAAGGGATGAATCTCAAGTGAAACACAATACAGTACAGCCAATTTAGTGTAAAAAATAATCAAAGAAAAAGGGATATTCTCCTACCGTAACCTTCTCACCTGGAATACTCCAATCATCTCAGCCGTCTCTGCCCTCACTCCTGCCTCCTCCACTAACTCCCTCACTGCCGCTGCCTCAGCCTCCTCGCCCTTCTCGATACCACCACCTGGGATTTTCAGTTATTTGTGAAACACAAATCAAAATTGGCTTAACGTCTAATTTTAAAACTATTCTTGCTTGTTAGAATGCTACCTACTATTCTTTATGAGAGCTATCAGTTCTTTGCATATTGCGCTATGTTTCGTGGAAACTCACTATTAACTCTTCACAAATCAAAAAAAAATTCCAATGTTATTTTGATTAATCGTGAAACCTCAACCTCACATTTGTAACTATGTTCAATATCACAATAAAACACTCTCGGTACAACTCACTTCCGCTAATCTGTGATCTCTATTATTTGTGAAACACTAATCAACTTCCTTCGTTTTTCGATCTTCAATGCCAATAAATACTACTTTACTCACCCGGTACAACCCATCTCTCTCCATCCTTTCCTCCACTGACGAGCAGCAGTCTCATCTCTGTTCCCTCTCCCCTCAAACACACTCCCGCTGACCGAAGACGGAATCTGAACGACGGTGGCATTTAACACTTTGTTACACAACTTGTAATTTCACTGTCCATAAAGTTTAAATAATTCTTACAAAGACCGCATCATCATGATTAAGAACGTTAAAACACATCCCTTACTCAGATTTGCTAAAACTCATAATTACCGGTACGTCTATCTGTTTTCACATACTCCGAGACGATCTAACCATCAATCAATCAATACTCTCTTCCCTCACCGTACCCCTCATTATCCCGTTGTCTCTCTCCGTTCGTGCGCGACTTGTGCGCTTCGCGGTCGTAGTGCATACGACTGCGGGCGAGCGGAGGAGACTGTAAGAATCGATTACCGTATTCAATCTACAGTATCATTTGATTCCATCATTCCTAGCTAATCAATAACTGATCATCGTACATGACTCGCCGTTCTGCACTGAGCAGTGGTCGAGAATGCGGGACGGGAGTTCCGGTCGCTCCCGAGATTTCGACTGATTCGCGCCCTTTAACATTGCAGTAGGTGACTCTTATTCCCACTATTCCACCTGATCTCTTACCATCTCTACCTTGCTCGAGATCACGGGAATGGTAAAAACCAGTAACATCACATCGCATCAAATACTCCATCGGAACATCAACCGGATTGATCAGAATATACCATTTTAGTCCCAATTTATTCATATTTACTTTAATCAACAACAAACAAACTAAACAGATAACACGTGAACAAGGGGATAAAGCTCTCAGTCTCTCATCAAGACCTGCATCAATTTCTTGAGGAGTACAGCAAGAACAAGGACGATTACGGTAATCATGGCAAGTTGTCTGGCGGATATCGATTGATTCTCGATGATGACGTCATCGTCCAATCCTTCATCAACTCCATTCGTGGGGATAACTTCCGGTCGAGATGACGTCATCTTCGTTGATTCCATCGTCGATTCATCTTCTTCTATCTCGGGAATATCCTCCACTGGCTCAGCCATCATATGGAATTTGCCCACGGACGTGATGCGGACCTCAATATTCAATAATCATAATCATAAAAGGAAACCCAACTTATTTTCACTCAAATGGAGCAGACCGACCACTAGAAGAGGATAGCTAGAAAAATAAATTGTATGTTTTTGCGGCATACACCAGGAATTAATTGAAAACCCAGTACTGCTTGATCTCATAATGATTTCATGAAACTTGGCCCTACAGAAACTAACTAAATTTAACTTTATTTTTTAAAAATTTTTTAAGAGGACAATTTCTCCAAGCATTGAATTACATCGACATTCCAGACCAAAAGATAAAGTTGAAACCCGTATCTCACTTCTCGATCAATCGTTCATCCCACTCACCCTCCTCTCCATGCCCATTCCACATCTTCTCGGAACGAGAATCTGCTCGTAAGACGACGAATGGCCAACAAGATGCACTCCGTCGGCAGCCTCTTCGCAGATAAGTACAGTTTCCTGAGAGGAGAAGATCAGCAAAGATCAAAGATCAACCTGACTTAATTGATTCAGCATCTACCAAACATTACATTTAAAAAAACAATTAAAGTTCACAGGATCCTGCTACTGATTTATGCTTATCGTAATAATTGCTAATGTAGAGAGTTAAATGGTATTAGAAACGCATCGTCTTCAAATCCACAATAGACTCTCTATTTAGGCTGGACTAGGTTAATTGCGGTTTCACACTTATCCTATAAATTGCAAGGGCGGAATTTGTTCAATTTGAGAACGAAGCAAGTAATAAAAACACTCATATCGCACCCCCCCCCTACATCCACCCCTCCTCACTCTTTCCTCTGCCTTTCCTCACCTCCTTTCCCACTCTCGTATCGTCGAATCTCGAGTATCCTCTGAAGTACGCACTCATCTCCGCCGTTCGCGCCTCAATTTCATACATCAGTCTCTTTTATTCCCATACATGTCCCAGAATAGCATATATATATCTAATGAAAATCTGATGCAAGAGTACAAGACGTATTCGCTACTTTCGAGTTTCACTCCTTTCGTAATAGCCCGAACGCTATGAATTTACTAGAGATTCACACAGTCCTTATTGTCCTACTACCCGATTCTCCGACTGAACACTCTTCACAGATGAAGCTCCATTCGAGTTTCATACCTATCATAACCAGGAACGACACGGTTGCCCAATAGTCTAGTATCTTCCATCCCTCATACCATCTCATATACCATATCCCATTCTCCTACCGTACCTTAGCCTCCTTAGCTTCTACTCTTGGCAGTGCAGCAGCGGGTGTTCCCGATCGAGGGTAGTATTGATTGATGAAGAGAGAGGGGAAGTGATAGCGACGGACGAGAGCCATCGACTACAAGAAGCGATTTTATCCCGGTCACCTTGTGTTTCGCGAAGGAAACAAGTCTTCGGATTTCAACAGTGATAATTGACAAAAGCAATTCCTATACACAAAAAATACCACCTTCACAATCAGCAAAAAAAGGATCTCAAACTAGTAGTACATCTTGAGTTTCACGAAGTCTACATATTTAGGAAAGCAGAGGGTGACTAATTCGAAGTTGGCATGCTACTTGAAAATTTAAATATATAGAATAATACGTACCTCCTCGAAGTCCTTCTTGCTCTCCGTGGGATACGCGCAGATGAAATCAGTGGCGATGTAGAGATCCGGCACTCTGAAGTTCTTTTCTACTTTGTTGGCTGCGCTAACTTTAGTAATTGGTCAATATTCTACCGATGATAAGATTTTTTTTAGGATTCAAACATTTCAAATAGCAAAGGCGAACAGCTTCCCAACTATTACCATTCCCGAGTATCTGGAATATCCCTGGTCCGATTTCGAAAAATGTCTTTCGGTCAAATCACCACTCCAATCCATCTCCCACCTCTCGAGTAGATAATCGACAGCCTTGCAGAAGTCCTCTACAGTGTACTCCCTCTTCATATGACGGAGCACTTCGTCTGAGGCTGACTGGAAGAGAATAGATCAGAACGGTTGAGCTGATTGAGAACTACTTCGCTATCTTCAAGCTTACATGAAAAAGCTAGTCGAAAACTACCTGAAATTTGAAAACATACCCCGTTTTCGGCGTTTACGTTGTTTTTTTCTTAGACATAAACGGTTTTAGAAGGATTTTTTCACCTAACTATTTCTTTGTCTTCAAGACCAATCGCTCTTTTTCATAATTTTCAGTTATTGTAATACTACCGAAACGACAATCCTACGGTTTGATGAAACTCAAAATTTCTCAAGAATAAGCAGCCAACTGCCCACTCACATCCCCAGTGAAGGGTTTCACCAACCTGAATAGGAATATGCAGGAATCGATAGACACGAGGATGCAGAAGAATCTCAGCGATCTCGTGAAGATGGTCCATGATGTACCTGCAATTGTTATTTACCCCTCGAAATTCTCCAAATACTATTGACACGTTTTCAGTTTCGCGAGTATTAAGGTCCTCCCGAAAGATCAAAGTTACTTGACCATCGTGTCATGCAAAATTACATTACGAATTATCCAGCCTCATCATTATTCGGCATTACATGATTCGTGTATTATTATTTTTGTAGATGCATCAGGGAAACATTAACGTGCAAAAATCACACAGTCTTTACCATACTACCGAAACTCCAACTCCACAGGTCCTTTCGAAACATACAGCAAAGAGTAAACTAACGGTGGATTGGTCATTCCCAGTCTCATTCTGCATCCTTCCGGGATCACTTCCACGAGAGCGTGCAGAAGGTCGGGAATCACCTGAGCGATTATCCATTTATTGATTGGACACGAATCCCCGCCACTGAAACCACTTATGTATTGCCAAATCATCTAAACTGCGGACTAAAAGGTAAATCTGTCCAAATCACTCCCTTCCCTTTGCTGTTTCAACTGCATTCCAAGTACGCTCTCAATTATCCTAATTCAATAGTCGCTCAGAATACGTTCTCACCAATCCAATATCTCTTCCCCACGCTCCAAGATCCTCCGACGTCAGCCATAGCTCCTGGAAATAACTCCATTTTAGATTGCCTAAACAAATTGATCATCCATTCCATAGTAAATCCTATCTGTGTTTTCCCAGTCTTCCTTCACACTCCGTCCCCCTCATTCCTCACCTTAACTCCCTCTTCGAATGCCTGCTTCGCCCGTGCGACGAGATCCTCCAGAGAGATACTCCTGCAATGGACAAGTATCGACCACCATCTTCTACTTTTACTAAGATGTAACCCTGTACCATGCACTGATATGTTTCACAGATGTTACAAATCTAAGAACCAGCTGTGCCGTCAGTTCTGATGAAATGCTGTGCCCAACAATATAATCAATTCACAAAGGATTCCCTTTTCTTCAACTCTCATCGCCCGCTCCTCTTTCGATTCATTAGGACAACTAAACTCCATTGCGCCTCCATTTATGTTCCATGCTTCGATGGCAGTATAAGAATAAACTAAACCCACTTGAGATCTCCTCTGGCCGCTTTCGTCTTGCAGTAAGTGCATCGATTGAGACAGCCCGTAGAGATGGCCAGGACCTGAGTTGAAATTATTGATCCTCGACATCCTCATTTCGACTAACAATGACACATTGATCTTGTTTAGTCCATAGACTCCTGCTCACTATCACTATTATTATTCAAATTCTCAGCAGATCGTGTATGTCAATTGGAGTAAGTGCAATGCTCTTGCACATAACCAATCATTGAAACCCCATCCTCCCTTCTCACCTCAACCAATGGATTCTTCCTGATCTTGGGCAAATCGAGGGGCGCGTGTGGCCGATTTCGAGTGAGAATGCGAACTGATTTGCCCTCCAGCGAACCTGCCATAGGAATAATTCTTGTATGACAGGGTCAAGCGCATCCATGGACACTTGTGTTTCAGCGTCTCTATGCAGTCTCCAGAGTTCCGACACAACTGATAGTTTCCTTTCTGATAGTTTGAATAAATACAATGGATTGTATAATCAACCATTTTCTTGCTACTAAGCTTCACATTAATTCCCCTTATGTGTACTACTTCAGTCGCTACGCTCCTTTCATATCCCAACATAATGTGATTTTCTGATACATCACAAAGGCTCGGCTGCTTTATTATATAAGGGATCTTTCACGATAAAAGCAACCTAGCATAAGGAAAATAGGTTGCGACAAGAAAGGTGCACTTTCTTGCCTGAGTATCGAGGATACGGTATACCACACTAGCCGACCTTTGTGATTTCGCAGAAAATATACATTTAAAATAACAAAAAAATTACCCTTGACAGCCTCTTCGATCTGATCAATCTGCTTCACTCCCACGATGGATACATCCTGCAGCCATTCGGCTGAAGGATCAGCCTGAAGAAGGAGAATTCATATGCTCCCGGTGATTTTGCATTCACATTTCAACATTGGCGGAATTGAGTTTCAAAGAATCCATAAGTGTATAGGCGATTTGGAAATTTCGATTTAATCGTGGTCTAAGTTATAAACAAAAATCCCCCCAAAAGGACCTCAAAAGCCGACTGCTTGTAGACCGGAGATCAAAGATCAAAGATCAAACCTGGCTGACGCATCCGGCCATCACGACTCGCTTGCCCTTCTCCTTCGCCGCGCGAACAAGATTGAATGCCTGTAATTTTCCCGCTTTTTTTCAGCCACATCAGAGATTCACGCATCATACAAATCTCATAGAGTACATTCGGATTTGCTGAGATGGGAGAAAAAAAGTCTTACAAAAAACCAGTTTAGCCTTCAACCCACTTGCTTCACATCAACAACTAACACGTTAAATTGCGGTTTCACGCCTACTACTAGTCTCTGTGAATGCATGGGAAACTGATTCCACTCCAGCCCTGAAGAGAAAACAAGATTACCTGATCCTCACTGGGTGTCTTGACAGTGCACGAGTTGAGCACCCACACATCAGCCGCGTCCGCCTCACGCACCACGGAGTAACCAGCCTGAGAATACAGCATTCGAATCAGATCAGCAGTGAAATTGTAAATATCATGGTTGTTCTCATTGAGCTCTTGTCAATGGAGGTAGTTGAGTATATTTATTTATTCGAAGGTACTAGGAGAATCATAAAGCATTCCTCGATCATCATATGTGTGACAGATGCATATTCCTAGTTCAACAATTTGATTCGAAGTCTTTGAAACCTCTTGTCGGTTAGCGTACAAGGGTAGATGAAGTTAAGGGCTTAGAAAAACAATAACAAAAACCAACTGACATGTGCCAATATTCCGCTCATGTACTCGCTGTCGCTCACATTGTGACTGCATCCCCACGTGCGCACCCATACTGCGGGACCGGAGGGCGCGTCTGCAATTGAATTGATGATGCAGGATACCAACAGCCTTTCCCGACCCATTTTAAACATGTGAATGCAAAGATTAGCACCCTACCATACCAGGTCTATCTTCCCATGTAGAGGAAATGGCATGAGATTGACGGGACGTAATGACACACCACCGTTATCCCGTAAACCGTTATCCAACCCTAGTATCAATTCACAACAGGAGGGGCTTCTGCATGTTCATTCATGAATGCATACATAGTTGATGTACTGGAGTCATAGCCCAAACATTATTCTCGACGAAAGAATTTCTCGTGAAAATCTCAACTCATTCCATTCAGGTTTCACGAGTGCTACTAATGAACTAGTGTGTGGTCGACCTTGATTTGTTGCAATCATTGTACCACTAAAAACCTACTTACCACTCTTGGATAGCGCATAGGATCTACCATAATTGCATAACTAGACGAAAGAGTACTAACCACTGGAGGGCTTTTATGACCTAGTTTGCGGGGATCCTACTAGAGGGTACTTGATGCTACTAGGGGTCTCCCCCATTTGACAGCCTAGCGGATCTAATGTCTATCAATGAGACTAACCTCCAGCAGCTTCCTTCTTCTGTGGTCTAATCCTCTTCTTGGTAACCTTCACTTCAATCGTTTCTTCCTCTTCATTCCCTCTGGCCGAATCACTCGCAAAGTCCTCGATGTCACCCATACTAACGACTTAACTGCAAAGCTTCTGATTGCACACAATTTCCCAATCAAACATCCCAATCAACTAATCCAGTGTACACCTGATTACGATAGAAATGTTTTCAAATATTGCTAAATCTATTAAATACAACGTAGAGATCGCATCATGAAATGCAACATGACATCGATAAGATGTACCGGTGAAACCCGAGTTCACCTTCTAGCCTGAAACGAGCTCTAGTCCATCTGCAACCATCGATAACGAATCGGTCAACGAACCGAGGCAATACAGTACTCCTTCACACCGAAGATTACGGTAGATCATATTTATCGATTGATCCGGCTAATTGATTGGCATATGTACACACAGGATGGAAGTGTGAGGAAGTTGAAAGAAATGTCGGAGAGGGGGAGGGGTGAGGAGAGAGTGCGTGGGAAAGTAAGAGACTACAGAGAAAGAGAGAGAAGCAGGAAGAGCGAGAGACTACACGATATCGAGAGAGTGGTTTGTGCTTGCTGATTGGAAGAGAAAGAGTGCAGGAAGGTGAGAGAGTACATCAGAATGAGAGAGTTACAGAGATAAACGGAAAGTTGCAAGTTGCACGAAAAATCACAAAATACGACACCGCCTCGGAATTCGGCAGGAAAAAAAGAGTAATCAAACTGCGGAAAATATTAAAATTAGCTAGCTATATAACAAATCCTGTGAGGTTAGCATGTTCGAATGCGGATAGAATCATATGAATCGAAGGCCTAAGGAATTTGAATTGCTAATACATCCAGATTATGTAGTAAAGTTGATCAGATTGCTTGGGTTACGGTAGGTAGATGAGAAGGGGCTTGAGCAATTTCCTGTTGTGTATTGAAATTGGCAAAGAGATTGGTCGGGGCCAGTGCTGAGCGAGAGAGAAAATGGATAAGTGAATCATAATCTGGGTAGAAGAATCGATATATTGAGTACGGTAGGCCACTAGTCGGATAATTGTGTTAGACACTGTAAGAGCGGGAGGAGCAAAGACATGCACAGTATTGATAGACTATTGTTCTACCATGAAGGATGAGGTGGGGTTACGGTAGCTACAAACAGATCACAATGTAGATGAACTAGGGAAAATTCCGGGCAGGGTAGGGAAAAGGGAGATTGACTAGACTATAAATGTGCATCGAAACCTTTAATAAGCTACAGCAGTTGGCTGACAATCACAATTTGTTCTCGCAGGGATAAATATACTCTAATGACTATATCCATGATAATAACACAACCTGGGGGTTAGATAGAGCTCTTCTGTTATAATTCTAGTAAGCAGTAGTAGGAGTAATGATGAACACTACATCTGCTAGCACGGGGAGAAGGGGCTTGGGTCAGAGATCAAAGATCAAGTCTCGAGTGAGAAGGTGGTGTCGTAGTGGTTGATGAGTGTTCGGATGAATGACATCTCTCGTCGGGTATTCTGCATGAGCACAGCTGGGTCGTCACTTTGACATCGAAGGACGTTAGGGGCGACTACCTGCAATTCGACGAGATGAGCTTTTACAAATGATGGAAAATTGTTTTGGTCGGAGCAATTTTACATATTAGTTTAAAGCCAGGTCGATCAAGGATATCGCATACTCGAAACCGCAAAACTCTAAATTGAATTTACCAATTGATCATCTGTGTTTCCCATATTTTTTCAGAACAAAATAATACATGAAATTGAGTACACCCTTCCTCTTTCTCTTATCCCTCCTGGTCGAAACAGAGAATATCAGGGGTCACATTTTCGCTATTTTCCTTTCATTTCACCAATTTTTTACTCTAGCCTACCAGAACGATCGATGATAAATCATTTCGAGATAAGCAGTCTTTAAATTGTCATAGCACTAACCATGGCCAGATTGCTTGCATCCATCTTCGTCAATGCCACGCATTCCTCCTTCGCGAGTGTCTGAAGCAGTCGAATGAGACGAGCGAGTACGAGAGAGGAGGGAGTGGATAGAAGGGCCGCGCAATGGGCTGCCTGCAATTGGACAAAATATTATGTGCCATGGAATTTTCCGGTTTCACTAACATCCCATAAGTCTGGCCAACCGGTCTATACCAATAGGCAATCGTCATCGACCACCAAAAAAAGTAGAGAACATTCCCGACAATCACCAGTTTTCGTTTTGCCCACTATCCCTTGCTAAGACCAATTCAGTTTTCAGATTTACCTTCCCGGTTTCGCTCCTGTCACATTTCCGTTTCATGACATTCATATCAGCAATTCACAAAGGCTTGTGCTAGTTTTCTGATATCTCCCAACTTAAAAAAAAATCATTACCTCCTGTGCATTCTCTCCCGCATCGAGTGCCCGTTGGTACATGGACGGAGGGATGAGCGGCTCGGGCAGCTCGCGCAACCACGCCTGTAAGACAATTATGTAAAAATAATCACGGAGTGGGTATTATCGCGCTCACTCCAACAATTCATGCATACACTAGTAAAACACTAGTACTAGTAAAACGGGGAACTTGCTTTTAAAAAATAATTACAGAAATATTTAGCATTCGTGTTTCATCTCTTACTTAAGTCACACACTATTCTTTGTCATTCGTTGCTTGAATCTTCTCTTATTGTACCCAAATTACCACGTTTCCAAATACATCAAATCAACATTGCCCATTTCCGTTTCGCACATTCTTCATAGTACACCTCTGTCATGTCCATTCAGTGTATCTCCATCCTTGTCTATTTACCCCATCCATCCTCACCTTCAACAGACACGCTGCGACGTGGGCATCCGACACTGCCGGCACCAGCCATTGATCGAGACGGGCCTGCAAAGGGGAAAATTGAACAAGACATAACTATCTCTTTTTAGACTCTTTTCGACGATGTACTAATACCTTGTGATTCGCTGCTGCACTCATAAGACAACTACCCATATCTTTTCGCAACACCAATCCTTCCTTGGTCGGTTCAATAAAGCGAAGCCCTCACCTTTGCAGTGGCAATCTGTTCGGGATCTGCAGCTACTCTGAATATTCCCTCAAGGGAAGACCCTCCCGCATTGAGAACGAGATCGATGAGTGTCGATTCGATCCATGGAATCCGAAGATGAGGATAGCGACCCTTCTGAAAAGAGAAACTAATTAATGGATTTGAGCATTGGTCCGATGATTGAAGAGCGCATTCCACAAATCACAATGATCTAATTTAAGATTGGCACACTCCCGCGCTATTGTTCTCTTATTTTTAGAAAATGCGGTCTAAATTCCACAATCCGTGCTTTCCAGTTTCACCTAATCTACATGACAAAACGAGATGGTCTCAAAGAAATCCTGACCAACTTTTCGTTTCCCCAATCCACATAATTTAATTCCGCTCTTCTGTCGTTCGTTTCAATTATTTGGCATATTATATCCATACAGATTAGCCATAATCCAACGACATTGCTCTATTGAAACATTAGAAGATCCGATGACTCTCTCGGAGATCAGCTCGTCTAATGTTTCACAAAGTCCCCATATCCCGCAGATGCCCGCCCCTTCCAATACAATATTTCCGAATTAGCTTTTACAAACCCACATAACACCCAATCATTACCTCGATATTCATCAGTTTTCTCTCATTGAAGTTCCGCCTATTTCTCAAAACACAATTATGTCCCATCAGATCAATGCTTTCCTAATTCCTTCCTCAACTGTGTGGTCATCAGTTACATCTCATTCCCGATTCATTCCTCTTTCACAAATTCCCCATAACCCCATGATCTCCCGTCAAAGCAATACTTTTCAGTAGTCTCTTCCCAATTCACTCCCTACCTGCATAATGTACTCGATAATGTTCCTTTCAAATCACAATGTTTCAACTATTCTCCTCACCTGCATGGTCATCAACTCATCCAAGGTGGCTCCAAACTGTGGTGGATGGAAGATGTGCACTCTGGCTTCATGGACGGAAGCGAGAGAGGGACGAGGACGAGCGGTTGTCTGAAGAGGGGGAAAGGATAAGAAGGAGAGAGGGGGGGGGGTGCAGAACCCGGCTCTTCATTATGAATGTTATCTAACGTCAGTGTAGCGAGAGAGCATTGAAAACTAAGAGGGCCACTGTTACAGCCTTAATTTGCTCCTATAGAGAAGGTTTGAAGCATGCGCTGGTTGCGTATGCGCAGTTTTGCTTATTATTTTGCACTAAATGTGCCCGTATACGGCAGAGGCGAAGGATCAGTGATAAGAAAAGCCGTTTGAAACCCAACGCATGACATAAAAGAATGGACAGTCACACCATTACTGATAAGAGAAAAGAGCACTAAACCAAAGGGTAAGCTGAAGTAGGATAAAGGCTCTGCCTCTCTTCATTGTGCATGCTCTCTCGTACTCTCTTTGAACCATTCGAGATAAGGAGGACAGATTGGAATAATGTGTCAACAAGAGAGTCAAAGCACAGGCAGAGGCTGAAAATCGATTGAACTATAGAGCACGAGAACTGTATTGATCGCAAATAAATGCGCGGTGACTTGATTGAATCGTGAAACACAAGAGAACATGCCAAAGTTACAAGTATCACAAATTGAACCTTCGCAATGCAAATTTACATCAATTATCATTTTTGTGTTTCACAATCTAGCTATCAACATTCACATTTTCCATTGCCCAATTTTCCTACGAAATGCGGATCAAATACCAAAACTGAGAAAAGCCTCCGGAGCATGATATAAGTTTCAAATGACAGTACCTTATTAAGTTTCCTTAGCACTTGACTGGCAATGGACGAAACGGGCACTCCTGGCGGGTCGACTGACTTGTCCGCGTATCGCTCAGCGAACGATTGCACTTGCGTGGCCACCTGAATGAGAATTGGTAGTTGAAATACAATTGAAATGCCTTCTCCAAATTATTGCTTATATGAAAGGAGAAATTGCAATGCCAGTATCATCGGGGTTTCACCTATACTCCGATAGTGGAATTCGCTTCATGATTGATCTGAGTTTCACCCATAATCCAAAAGGGGAAGTCGGCTCATCATGACAATTCCGATCCGAAAGACGCTTAGAAAATAAAAGAAACAAATTCTTACCCTCTTGCTCGGCTGCGACAATGCAACGACGATTGCCAGCAGTTCCCATCCCTTTCGTAGTGATTCCACTCTGAAAGAGGAATTTCATCCTGACAGAATAAGGATACTGTTTCCTAGCAAAATATACACGATTATCGAATGCAACATATGTTTTAACTTGCTGAATTTGCGACTCTGCAGAGCCACTTATCACTCAAATGTCCATACGGAATGATAGATCGACAGAATCATTTGGAAAAAACACAACACTCCAACTTCCAAAGAGGTAGATTTAAACCTGGCATTTTCGTGATATCACATGTTCCTATATTACTAAAATTGATTGGTCTAGCAATAAGTATTCGACAATCACAGAAAAAAAAATAAAATCAAACAATAATCTAGCGTACCTCTCATTCCTTGTGAGTTGTCTGACGATGAGCAGACACGCCTCGTCCGCAGTATCCACTCGCGCCGCTGCCCCCTCGCAGATCGACAGGGCTAACTGGAAAGACGTGATTTTGAGTGAAGTGGTAATAAATAATCATCAACCCAATGAAATATCCCGCAACTACTTTCTTTTTTTTGCGGCGAAAAAAAAGAGTTAGCCATATTCACGTTTCAAATTAGTCATAACTTCACACCTCGTACTGATCGTACTTTCGTTTCAAACAACAAAAAAAGATTCCTCGTAATGCCTCAGCACCTCGGATGAATAGTTAAGATCGCAATTCCCATCAATCTACCCTGATCCACCCGAAGACAAACGTACCCCTCACCCATCTCCCGTCTCTACCATACCTGATCTGGATTGTTCTTCGTCTTCCTATCTCCCATGTAACTCTGAATGTGCTTGAACAGTGTGCCCACTTCTTTCTTCAGTGTCTTACTGCACGGGTCGGACAGCGGGAGTTTTGGCGCGTCTTTAGACCATCCCTCCGCTCCTCAAAGATCAAAGATCACACAAAAATTAGTTTGGGAATTTAGCATGTGATTGACATTGCTGCTTCAGATTAGATGTATATTAGTCTTGTCTGAGAGTGAATTGCAAAAAAAGCCCACACAAGCCAAGTGATATCTCTGCATTAAAACTAAGATCCAGCAGGTAATAATGAATATGAAACCTTCATCCTCTAGACTCCTCCTCTCCACACTTCTCGTTGGACTGCATGAATCGTTCGGAAAACGATTCCGACTAATCGTACCTGTAACAATATTTAAATTTAATTGCTTTAAAATTTTAACCCTTGGTCTTTGAACTCTTCACATTATTGCCTTTCGCGCAGAAGACTAGCAACTGTAAGATAATCGAGATCACCGCTATTGACACCCAGAGGATTTCCATTGCTTCGGCCGATCTATAAGCTGACATTCCCTATAAACGCACTCGCAATCCACTTTCGCTATTCTATTCATGACCCAATTTCATATATTGAGTCGCACCGAACATTGGTGTTTCACAACACACATTACCGAGTCTCAAAGTCGAAGGTGCTGGCAATTCCAAACCGATTTCAACAAGTTCTCAAAAAGCCACCCTGACCACTTCTGCTTCAGAGTGAATACAATAGCTGCCAATTTCTAAATATCATAATGAAGATGAGCAATTTATTTTTTTATAACTAATTCGGCTCATTCGGGTATCATCTATACTGAGAATGGGGGGTTCACGGGCGATGTATCAACCATAAAAAATCTATCAAACTGACTGGGTGTATCGTAGCTCTGTTCGATGGGCGAATGGGAAGGGAAGAAGTCATGGGCATCTCCCAGCATCGATTGCTCCAATCGACGATCCAGACTCATCGCCTAGATATTTATATTAATATAAATCATTTAATAGTGTAATTGGTCATACGAAAATCCCTTTCATGCTCATTAGATCTGTAGCGGATCTCACAATGATTTTTTGACTAGACAAATTAATGATACAACTGAAGATCAGAGCCTCAGAGAGCCTTCTAGTATAGATACAACTGAAACTCACCTTGAATGATGCAGACATGGGATCGGTGGGAATGGGAGACGATCGTACGGTTACGATACCCGTTTCGGGGGAGATATCCTGTAAATTCAAAAAATATACTAAATATTCCAAACCATGCAAAGGTTTGAAAAAAAGTTAAAACCATCTAGCTGTATTGAACCAGAGTAATATCAACGAAGTATACCTGAGCATAGGCAGTCCTCTGTGGTTCTCTAGTTGATCTACCAGAGGAGGGAGGTGGAAGGGCGGACGTTTGTGTTTCACACTCACGACTCGGTACTCCTCCCTGATACTGTCAGAGTTCAACTAAGGAAGCATTGATTTTAGAGACGGATGGTGGGGAATTTAAAGACCATGAGGAAGTTACATTAAATTTGTAACCGGAAGCTCACCTGTAGTTTAGCGAGGGGAATAATGTCGGTGTCGGCAACTGGGGGCTTCTTCCAAACAGTCGCTTTCGTTTTCGCGTTATAGTAATAATACCTGCAGGGTATACTTTTTGTTATTATTAAATCGAGCTAAAGTGTAAGAGGCACTTATTTGGCCATGAAAAGAGAAGAAAGGAAGCTTTCTCACCTACTAGTCCTTCCATCGAACAGTTCCCACCACTGGCGATCGTTTGTGGGCCTTCTGCAAAAAGGATAATGATATAACAATTTTATTACTCTTCGCATTGTTTGCATTGTGAGTGACTCATAAAGATACTTGAAATAATCCCTATCATACATGGAGACGGATGACGTATCAATTGAATTGATTAGAGAAGATCAAGGTCAGAATGGAACTAGAAGCAAGTGAAAGTGGATAAAACGTACAATCTCGCCCTTTCGGGAAGGTCCCAACTGCAGTCGCCCGTTTCCAAATTGGCGTACATTCGCTGCTGTGATTGCGGCTCGATAATCTCCACCCATTCCGCACTGAAATCAACGATATTGGAAGAATGACTGTTTGGAGTACGAAGATAAATGGAAAAGCAGAGAAGCCCCGAAGGAACTGAAGCCCTGTCCACAGGCATCAAAAAAGTAAATGAAACTGGACTCACTCGTTATCATGATAAGTGGATCCATTCATAGTATGAACGCTCAGCCTGCAGAGCTGAGTTTGTAGTGGGATCCGGGTCACTGCAAACCACTTGAAGTCAATAAAGTGATCGATCGATAGAGACAGATGGAATAGCTCATTGCGATAAGAATAAGCCGATGACCCCGAAGGCCATGGAAACGATCTTAACAATCAACAACATTCTGCCGATTAATTAGTTAGCTAGTAATTAATAATTCTGTCGATAACCCTTGGCACAGAGCCAAGTACCGCCCACATCCTTACAAAATAGTGAATCACACGTGCAGCACTAAAGTCAATGCAACGGTTGTAACTTAGTTTTTGGCAATATTAAAAATTCAGCTATCCCGAAACAATAAAATAAATTAAAGAACAAAATATTGATTTTTAAGAAGAGAGCAAAGAAAAATAGCAGACTTCCTGTGTTTACCAAAAAATTTGAACGCATAACCCCGCCCACTTTTTCGATCCCCTAAATGACCTACCTGTTTTGACATGTTATTATCGATTTTTTGGTGTTCTATCGGTAATATCTGATTGCTGACCGTACGCTCATTCAATATCATACCATGTGAATAGGAGCAAAGCTCGTTTCTGACCCTTTCGTTGCAAATCTGTTGAAAAAAAACTACATTTGTTAACAATAGTTCCTAAATTCACCCCTTTTTTCAGGTTTTCCACCATTTCACAAGCTGGGAACATCCGTGTAGTAGAGGTAAGTCAACTTGCATCTCTTTGTTATGCTGACTCATCGCACTTCGTGTTCTCCCACTGTGCTTCTGACTGTTACTATCATCCATGTGGTGTGTTTCCAGAGTGTCGCTTGTTTAGCAGCCCTCACTTTCGCTCGCATCTGGTCTATTAATCAAATGTTGTTTCTTTCTTTCTGGATCAGCTTCTGATTTGCCATTCTCTTCCTATTCCAGTTGTCTATCCTAACATGGAACATCCATTGCACGCATGTTCACCCTGCACGAGGTTAACCTAGATAGTTTTATTAATATATTTATTTAAATTATTAATTATTCAGTCCGGATCGTGGTATGCGATGGCCGCGATTGCGTCGCGGTACGCGGCTTCTCTTCCTAGTCGTCCTTTCCCTCGTTGGAGGATGTATCGTCTATGAGTATTGGACACTCACCCATCTCACTGAGGTCCCATTTTCTCTATTTTCTTAAAAATTGAGATTCGAAAGGTATTGGGCCATTTTCTCCATGGTTCCCACCTGAAAAGGAAGTCATAGGTGCTTTAGCACGCGAGTTGAACCCGGTTTGGTCAAGCAATGAACTATCCTTGCTACTTGTTACGTCTCATAGATTATCCCCCCTCAATGATCTGCAAAGTGCAAAGAAAATGAATCATTTTTGCGCGAATATACCCACTCAATTTAGGAAATATACATTGATAACTAATTAAAAATTAATTGATATTGCAGATCTCGGGTACTGCCATTATCCCTGAGAAGACGTCGCCTGTAGCGAAGGCGAAGAGAGAAGAACCCAAGCCGACATTCAACACTGGTCAGTAAATTGTCCCTCTTCCATCTCTCACTTATCAGACAGAGATGTCCAATGAAAGTGCGACCATTCGTGTGCTAACGTGTCCGGGCGTGAATCGCACCGACACCATTACCTCTCTCTCTATATTTTTGATCATCACTCGCTGACATTTAGAGAGACATCTATTTTCTAGTTTTGTTTGTTTGTTTGGCCGAATCAAATAGTTTGTTTTGCAGAGGAATGCTTTCCATCAGAGAAGGAATTGGCCGACTTTCCCAATTGTCGCTCAAAATGGGAATGGATGAAGGAAGGATGGAAGACGGACGCATGTTATGCAAAGATGGGGGTTCGTTGTTTTGATATACTGACTGTTGTCGAGGGGTTTTGAGGCTGCGCACTTTGATATGTTTGGGATGAGAGTTATCGCTTCCAATTCAATGTCCGAAACCACCTAACAAGAAATACCTTTTTTTTAAAATAAATAAATTTATTTGTCTTAATCCTTTAGGTGAACGGTACGGGTTGCTCGTTCCGTCGGTTTCTCTCAATGGCAGAGAGACATTGTCCAACGATAGAAGGCGAGAAGAGGAAGAAGGAGGAAAGGGAGATTGCAAAGGTCAGTGGCAATTGCATATCGTCCAATTTCAACTCGATAGTTTTTTTTAAAGAAATCAATTGCTAGGATCTATTTGAGGAAGTGATAATTGACCTGGAGGTTTGGGGTTCTATCGGATTCACTTGAGATTGTAAAATTTCTAAAATAATAATTCTTGCAAAATCACTGATGGAATTACAAGCGAATGTTCAATTACGTAGTACGTAATACGTACTCAACATTAAGTTGGGCCTCAATACCGTTCATTCCAGCCCAATTTCTCGTTGGATGAGTTATTCGTGAAGTTGGTGGACAGTAAACAACCCGTCAACTTTGAGTTTATCAAGAAACGGATAGGCAGGTGAGATATGAGATAGCAATAATTTTTTCTGAGAATTGTTTAAGCAAATGTTGAACTGCAACGTTTTCTACAACTCAGAAAATTGTGACCGTTGATGATAGTGTTTAGTGTTTAGTGTTGACGACAAGTTGTGAGTTAAGTTCGGTCGTTCGAGAAAACTCTAGGATGCTGTCAGAGTCAAACAGAAGTTATGAATCAATTTGAGGAGGTGGGAATCGTGGCAGGCTGCATACACGGAGAATGTGCAGAAGCACGCGAAATCGATGGAGAATCGACCCAGATTGAGGGTGAGAACTCATTCAATTTTTTTATAACTCTTTGTTTTGAGTTTCACGTTCTTCTAATATTGCATGGTGAGCGGTGTGAGACGATGGTATACCGGTTACACCTTGAAAAAGGAATCTTCGGTGTAGTACTGAGTAGTTCTGAAATCAATGCTATTTCCCCTTTTACGCCTCGTGAATTTGAGTTTCAAAACCTCCTAAAGGTTTCTGAATCGTCATGTGATTCGATTCGGTTTGAAAAAGATGCTATATTAAATAAAAATAGGTATTTTTGATCATTGATATCTCTACAGATCATTCTCTACCTCGGCTTCCTTACGAACACCAAGTTCGGCGAGTTGTCATTAAAGGTCAGGGTTAAACCTATCTTTTTTCTCTACTTTCGAGGCCCAATTCTCTAATTTGACTTTCATGTCACTTTAGCGTTTCTCAAGTAGTACTAACCGTATAAGGGACGCACATACGAATCCATTTTCGCTGCCTGTCCTTAACAATCGATACAGTTTCTGACCTACCGTAATCCCCTTATTCAGGGTGGTCCCCTGGGTGAGCTGGTGCAATGGAGTGATCTCATCGCATCCCTCCATGTACTTGGACACGATCTACGCATATCGACGCAGCAGGATTCGATGATACGGTAAGGGGGTATTGATTGTTTGACAGTATTCCTTATTATGATTGGATGTTTGTAGCGTAGCCAATATTGGAGAGACTCAGCAACTAGAATAATCGGGGTACTGAACACTGAAAAAAATTCTAAATTTCGCTCAAATGCATGCCACTTTTTCATTTGATGATATTTTTTACATGGCCTATTCTTAGTCCAATCGTCTATAGACATAGATGCACATCCATAATTATAATATATTATTGTATTTTGCAGTGCGATCGATGAATTCGCTCGTGTTGGTCCGTGTCCGAGTGGGCAGCAGATCGACCTCATCTTCACTGATATCATGGGACTGAGATTGATGCAGAGGAAGAGGAGACCGTTTGTCGTTGCGAATAAGTGAGTCAGACTATAGTTGTATTTTAGATGCCGGGCACTCATTCAATCAAAAATGTTTTTCGTTAGATGTTGTATGGAAGGGATGCAACCGTGAAGTGGCAGGCGCTGTCAATAAGCTTCTTGGAATTTATATTTGTTTTTGAAAGGTATATTTCGAAGTATCCTTCTAACTCAGAAGCCACTAGTACCTTTGAACATTGACAAACCAGTGCATGAGTATTAGTATTTCTTATTCGCAAATTTCTTGTCAGCATTCTGAGCGAGCATGCATTCCTCCTATATTGTGCTTGCAACCTTGAAGTAACATGCGGGTCAAAATAAGGAATGATTGAAATTCCTTATGACTCATCTCCCCCCTTCTCCAGATGCAAGGTGCGCCTACTCGATTCATTCGGCACCCAGGCAGAATTCAATTCCAAGGAATACTTCAATGCACACAAAGCGGAGTTGGGTGAGTGGATTATATTTATTGAAAAACCGTGAGAGGTATATTGGCATAACATGGAATTGTGAAGCTGATATACTATCTATGAAGCGATAAGCTAAGCGTTTCGTTTTTTTTATTGTTGTTTAATAAATAACTGGGAATGATTACTGTGCAGTAGTGATATGGCAACAGTACTATGTTGAGAATGACATATCCAACCCATATTTTGCTGATTTTGTGATGTGGGAGGGAAAAAAAGGTAAACCAACCCCCATTTTGGCATTTTGGAACATTTATGTAATCGACCCCTGTGTTCATGATTCTGTCCATTGCAGGCAAGAACAATCCATGGGGCGGACACGATCTCGTCCTTCGTCAGTTCCTCTCCCTTTATCCCCATACACCCGACAACACCTTCCTCGGTTTCGTCGTGAACACTTCCAATAGGAATGCAAGCGAGATTAATGGTTAGTTGAAGAAGAAGGGTAGATGGAAACAGTTCTGGGGAAAAGTATAGCTAATAGAAGGAGGTTGAAACATTTTCGGCGGCATAGGTAGAATAGGTATGGTTAGTGGAAGAAGAAGGTAGATAGCAATCAATGGCGGAGAAGATTGCAGCTAATAGGTGTAGGATGAAACATGAGTTCCTCAGGATGATGTACAGCTGTATTTCCATTGGAATTCAATGCAATATGTGAGAGATGTTCTTTGATCGTTGAACACGATGAGCGCAACATTTGCACAGACCTTCCTGCCAAATGACTATGCCTGAAAATGTGAACTCGCCTGGTTGTGGATAGGTATTGCATTTACGATCCAAATATCATTTTCAATTATTGATAAATTTATATTAATTAAATAACTTATTCAGTGGCTCGCTCGGGTGTTCTTGTGTACGGCAAGGAGAAGTACATGTGGGAGAAGGCGGGAGAGACAGTGAAGACCGTGATGGAGATTACGGAGGTGAGCAGAGGATGTGGGGAAATCAAACAAGAAAATTATTGACTTAGTGAGGGGAATATGAAAATTTGATGAAGCAACAGTTGCATGGGTGGACTTCTCTGATAAAATGGTGATTGATTGTTTTTAACCCCAGAGGACATGGAATCGCCTGATCCTGGATTTAGGAAGCTATGTGAAGGTGATGGTGCAGGAAAGCCGCGGGTGAAATTTGGTCACAAATTTGGGAGAGAAGCATCGTATCTGGGATTGAATGGAGGTGATTGATAATTGGGTATTGAAAATGCATTGTAGGTGCACGCAACGGTAGCGGATGCCTCGGATGCATCTGCCCTTCCCAAAGGAGTGATCAACCATGGACTACTCGGAGAGGAAGACTTCCATCGATTGCTATCCAAGGTATGATATAGTTGTGATAAATCGATTAGATGCTGAAGTTAATCAAGCCTCAAACACTAAGTGGTTTTATTTAGAACTTGTGAAACCTTTTTATGGCAGGGTTTTGTTGTTGTAAAGGAACGGAGTGAAATATCGAAGATGATTCACATTTCTCGTCTTTGATAATCTGACGAAACATGAATCAACCAGGTGATTGCAGGTGAAGATCTTCCTCGGTCTGGGGTTCCCCTACGAGGGTCCAGCCCCTCTGGAAGCAGTTGCCCATGGGGCAATCTTCATCAATCCCCGATTCACCCCTCCCAAGGGACGATTGACGGAGAAGTTCTTCGCGGAGAAGCCGACGTTGAGGGCGGTGAGTAGACGGATTTCATGTTTTTTTGAGGTTGAAAAACAACAAAAGGAGTAGCTGTGAAAATTGGCTGATTTCTGCTTCGTCCACGTGACAAAAGAACGATTTCCCTGGGGGCTTTCGATGCTTGACCCCTATGCAATGTATAAATTAAATCGAATCACTGGAATCTAATGGAATCTGGTATATTTGGAAAGTATCTTTACACCACTCGGAGAAGTAAATTCGAAGTTTTGAAGTGGATTTGGCGCAAAAAAGAGTGTCCGGAAAAATGGCATGTTGCTGTTTCACGATGCTTTCAATAGGACTGCTACCAGTTTATGGTATTCATCTCCGTTTCAATGGTATTCATCTCCGTTTCGTTCACTAAATCTAATAATTCATTGCAGTTGACGTCCCAATGTCCATATCTGGAGGAGATGGGCGAGCCATGGGTGATCACTGTGGACACTGCGAATACGACTGCATTGAGAGAAGCTGTCCAGAAGGCAATGATGAGTGACGTGGAGGTGAGTTATTGGCAATTCTCTGTTATTTGATCCAGCCATTTCTCGCAGAGTATTCCCTCCCTACCATTCTCATTCCCCACCCCTTACACATTCGTAGTAGTTGTTGCATGGGCCAAAAAAAACAGAGAAGTTCCGAGTGAGTTATTGATCTATAACTCATGAAAATAGGGTTAGCCTTCGAACGCCAAGCCCTCGCCATTGTAGCCAATAGGGAATTCCTAGTTTCGATGTATAATCAACCCATAGAATCGAGGGTGCCGGCATTCTTTTAATTGTCAGATGGTCGGTGTAAGTGATCATCGTTACGGTTTTTTAGGAAGACAAATATTTATTTGACCTGGGGTTGGGAGATTTGGGCGTATTTTACACTTCCCTAATCCACCAGTGGAAACGCGGATTCAGTATCTCCTTTTGTTGCATGAAGAGGTTCATTGTGAATCGTGTATTCCCTTCCGATTCAAAATCACTAAATTATTCCGATTACTTTCTTTTCTTCAGCCCCGTCTCCCATCCGAATTGACAGCAGCAGGAATGATGCTGCGTGTTTCGTTGATCGTGGATCGATTGAATACGTGCGACGCCCTGCCCGTCTGGCCGCCCCCTTCGGCATTGAGGGAGAAGATCGGAAAGGGGGGGGGGGGGGGGGGGGGGGGTGGAGACTTACCATGCCCATGTCTAGTATGTTAGTTAGAAATCAAGAGAGTATTGTTAAAAAGACAGGACTTCTTTGGTGGTGAATTTCCACGGAATTATTTCGTATACAATTATAAAATAGATAAATATAAATTCCTTCTTCAGCGGGTGCGTCGTGCGTAGCAACATGTGCAGCAGCGGGACTCCGTTGTGATTCCGCCCTCTTCCCACTAGCGAATAAGAAGGAGAAGTTGGAGAGAATGATGGGATGCAATCGAGTGAGCACTGCCCCGTCCATTGTGGCGCCTTCGAGGTAAGAATTTGAGTTACGCCTTTTTAAACCCGACAGTTTTATGCTGGTGAATGATGCTATTTAGGAAGCAAGTAGGGAGTTAATACTGTAGTTCCTGTCTCTCGAAGTTAGCTAAAAAAATTGGGTGACAAGAGTTTCGATTGATCGAGGTCAAATTGACAATTGCCTACCCGCAGGATTTGTGCGGCGCAGATATCATAAGGGCATGAGGTTCTTCAATACTTCAATATATACTTGGAGTATGCAGAAAAAAAATTGTATACGCTCCTACACTGATTTCCATCACCCTCCTTGCAGCTGTACTCTACAAGAGAAGTCACTACTGTACTCATGCTCTTCCTCCCTCGAAGGATCCATTCGACTCTGCCCCTGTAGAGATTTCCTCCCCGATCAAAGGGAATTGTGCACTCAGTGCCTATGAGAGATACGGTAGTCGATCGATATTCCTCTTTGAACGAGTATGGTAGCCTGTTGATACCCGAATAGTATGTAGCTTGTTTTCTTTTGAATGTTTTCCCTCTAATCTGCTAGCTTATAAAGATAGTATGACATCTCAAGAGTATTATCATTTTCGTAGTATTCCATGACGACCATTCGGGTTTCATTGTATCATATATTCATCGAGTGTGCTTCTCCTTTGAAGGTGTTGAACTGCTGAATGCAATCATATCGATATCATTCCTGTGTATCTTTCCACTTTAACTTGTCCATTCCATCTGGCCCATTTTCCATGTATTGGTTCTATGAAAGTTGATTTTCACCTCATTTATTATTATGCATCTAGTCCGAGCATTCACAATCAATTGGCCATTTTTGCCCTCTCGATAGCTTTTGCGAGCATTGACCTAGTTGCATTTAAAAATATGTTGCAGTTGTAAACGAGATTTGATAGATAATATAACAGAGTTGTTAATAAAGTATTTCTGCTCTGAAGACTTGAACGAGTGTTGTTGACTGATCGGTTCTTGTCCGACTGAATATCTTATTTATAATCTGCCTTCCTTTCTGATCAAGAGCTCTTGTAGCGAGCTCTCAACTGGACCACGCATCAACACATTCTCCATTCCACTCAGGTACAATCAATATTTATTATGAGATCAACGAGTATGTACATGCTAGCGGGGGAGTAGGTAGGCGGTACACGCGAAATTGCTACTACTTCGAGGGATGTGATAGGTGGGGGAAAAGAGTAACGGGGGGCAAGGGAAGGCATTCGAAGAGTACTGGCGATAGGGAAATGCTTGCTTTGGTGTGGATGTGAAAGGGAAAGGAAAGGGAATATAGTCAGTAGTCGATTCATCGTGCGAAAACGCGTGCGTTTCTGCGTTGAGGGAATCGGACGGCGCTGGATCGATCGATGGCATCTCCTTGAGAAGAAGCATCAGGACGGTCGATGTCACGAGCGAGTTTCTGAAATGGGGGCAGGTGAATTGAGGTTGCGCTGAGATTATGAGCACTCAAGGGTTGGCTAACTATAGTTCGGAGATTGAAAATGAGTTTAAAAATAGCTATTTCCCAAATTTCGATTGACAGGAGAGTTGAGGTAGCATGGATGGTATTAGGGCTTGAGGGACTGCCTCCCAAGCGTTGAATCGGGCTTTCGCGTAAAAACAATTTATCGTAAAGCTCCCTCACCATTGCGGCGGCGACGTTGAGAATGTGCGCAGCGCCAGCGGGTGCCGACCAGAGAGTCTCGCCCGATTGGGGATTGTAGAAGTAGTCTCTGAAATGGGAAGTGGTTAAAAGGCGAATTGTGGTTTCAGAGTCGTATCAAGTTATTGAGGTTGTAATGCAGATTCAAAAAAAAAACGAGGATCTTGTAAAACAATAAATTGATCTTTGATCTCTCACCTCTCCTTCTCGTCCGAGTGCAGCAGCCACCATTGAGGCTCATCGTGACGGATACTGCAAAGAGAGGAATTACATCAACTTCCGGTTTACATTTCCCCTTCTTCCAGTATCCGAAAGGCCAGCAAAAAGATGCTTACATCTTGCATCCGCCAGGCAGCGTCCATTGAGCGATTCCAGTGCGGAGATTGAGATAGAGAGGAGATCGAGGAGATGAAGAGATAGGGGATGAAGGAGGAGAGGATGAGGCAGAAGAGGGGAAGGAATCAGGCAGATGAGAGAATTCAATCCATTCTGCTGGTCTGCAAATGATAATAATAGAACAGTATACAGGAGGATTATCCCCACTTTTCCGGGTATTCCTCTCCCTCTGACGCTGATACACTTGTTTGTTTCGCGTTTCGTTGACACAAGGGATCAGTTTAGTATGCAGAGAGATGGGGTAAGCCTATCACGAGCGGAACAACTTCAGCTGTCACTCAAATCAGTGGTTGGTGCTGGTGTACCAGCGGAAAAGGCAATGGGTACGCAATGCATTCAGCTGATATCGTCTCGTCTATTCTCGATAATGTTTCCGCGAAAGCACATTAGTGCCGGAAGTGTGGCCAATTCAACAGTGTTTCCTAGTAGAGCACTGATCGAATTAGCAGTATTCAAAGAAGAGTTTCCAGTAATATGGTGTGTCTGGGATGATTCGGTCCACGCTGCCGTAATGGGTTCACGGTACTCGATAAATCTCAAGTGCAATTCGTCACTTATTCGCACTGCGAATTGCGAGACACTAGTGTGCCACACTGCAAAGGGTGCTGAATAGGTGATGGAGTGGCGAGATTTGAGGCCCTTCGAAGAAGACTACACTCTGCATGCTCTGCCATGCATAAGGGAAAAGTTGAGGCTAGTGCTTCAATGATCGTCCTCTTGCAAGTTTTAACCCAGCAGGAAGTCTTCCATCCGTAGCATTTGATATTGAGTGGTTCCTGGGGAGATGGATTGGCCGTCTAGACAAGTAGGCGGATGGAGGGAGATGTATCAATGGCCGGCCGGATATTGGATTCTCCGATGCGCGACGGGAAGCCAGAGAAGCCGCCTTCCAGTGTTTTCCCACAGTCGAACATGTCCAACGACCAAGATCTGTGGTAATTATTGCGTAGGAGGAGGATTTGAGATGATATCATGTCTCTCTCTCTGTGCTAATCCGAGCAACGAAACCCTCCTTTGTTTTCTAGGATATCCATTCGGCTGCTGCTATTTATAGCCCTCGTGAGAGACTGATGTTGAGGACCCTGAGGCTAAATTACCCGCGCCCTCCCTCGCTATTTGGGCCTGACTCTCGCATGGAGGAAAATAGAGAAGCGTCAGAGGCCGATTTTATTGTGTGCGCGTGAATGGCCCCCTCGAGAGACCACGGCAGTCCCAGAACGACCCCCTCCCGAGAATAGCCAATGTGAAATGGAAGTCTCATTGGATCCTCGAGGATACTGTAGTATTCAAGAGAGGGATACTAAAAAGTAGTATAGCCAATTAGTCTGAAATGGCTGCGGAGGCTGCGACGTCGTCAACGATTCTAATTTATTCTCGTCATACGCCCATGGCAATCTGACTCTCCTCTTCTGGGAAGAAGAACAACTGCACCACTAATTGCCCCCCCTTCCTCCTCATTCTTCCATGCTCTGAAAGTAGTCGAGACTTGAATAGCTCCTACGTCGTCCCAATTAGTCCCCACTCTCCCTTTCTCTTAACAGAGACAGTGTCTATTTGTGGAGTTTGTCGACATGACTTACCGAGGTAACTCTATACCCCTGCTTCCCATGGTCTCTCGTTCCCTCGAGCGAATGAGACGCATGGAGAGGGGAAGATAAAAGAGAGCTGCTGCCATTCGGGGCCGTTGCTCGTGACAAGCGGCAGTGAGTGGGAGAGACAAGGGAGGGAGTTGTGTTTGAAGTTACCCGAGATGGGAGGGAGTCATTCCTCTCTCGGAGATCCGTCCACTGCCAGGAGGAAGAATTCCCACGGGCAGAATGGCCAACTCACAATAATAGAGAATGCACATGAAGAATCAGGCGGTAAAATGAGAAAGAAGACTCCCATGCCCATGCACAGTCACTGCTGTGGGAATTAATGATCACCGCGCTGTTTTTGCGCGCGGCGTTCGCGTCATATTTCGTTTGATATTTGATGCGAACCGTAGCCAATTACTGTGGAGAGGAAGGAAGAGGCTACGCTGCAGGAGACTTACAAGGATGAAGAAGCAGATGCCTTTATGTCGATAGAACGAGTCGTCGTCAGGCCAGTCATGATCGATCAGTGAAAAGGATGGTAGAAGGAAGGAAGGGTACGGTAGACTCTGCAAAGAGGAGCAACGTGCGGTTTGCAATGGACGGAATGCGACGAGAGAATGTGGAGTGGTTCAAGAGTGGAAAGAGCATTGATGTGAATTACTCTGTCGATTGGTGGTGATTGAACAGTGATGCGATCGTAAAGAACAGAATGGAGAGAAAGAATGCATCGCAGGTTAGAGAACAGAGTTTGGTTTGGACAAGCCCCCTCCCCAGACTGAACCGGATGATCTTCGAAAAGCATCAACACCAAGGCGGATCCGGTGTCTCTGGGATCTGAGATGAGGAGGGGGAGGGGGCACATGTGGTTCGAGAATGAAAATTGAAGATGAGTGGGAGATGCAACTGCTGAGGTCATCGAGAGGATGAATCAGATTGGTCAGAAGAGAAGAGAGAGAGAGAGGGAGAGTTACGGAATGATGAATGGAACACTTGAGAGGATGAAAGAGAGAGATACGATGAGTAAGATGATCTGCTCTGTTGAAAGGTGTACAGAAAGGTCGATTGAACCCGGGAGGGAACCCCATCCTCCTTCTGTTCCTCCCATTCCTTCCTCCTTCCACAAGGGTGCGAATGTGATTGAGGGAGGGGGGAATGAGTGAATGAAGTGGAGTGGTCTGATATAGAGACGGCGGGAAAAAGGAGGAGAGGAGGCGGAGAGATGGAAGCGAAAGAACGACCACTCCCCCTTTTGATGGGTGAAAAAGAGATATCCCGTAATATAGAGAGAGGGGATAGGGGGAGGAGGGGGATTGTGGAACACTGTCCCCCTGAGTCAGAGGTGTTTGTTTGCTCTTTATAGGAAATGGCCAAGGGAAGAGCTAGTTCTAGCACATGGCTAATGGGAAGGCGAGAAAGCAGTTTGTGAAGAGTAGAGTGTGGGAATGACCCCCACAGGTGACTAACGAGTAATAAGTTGAACTCGGCTGTTTAAAGGGTATTTGGGTTCGAAAGAACCCTCGGTACATGGCATGGAAGTGGCCTTATATAGAAAGAGGGAAGGAGTTGGACGAGTGAGCGAGATCACACGCCATGATTCGGCTATCACACTCGACTATCGTTTGACACCATCTCCCCCTCCGTAATCGTCTCCCCTCGCCTCTTTTTGGCCAATGTGTTCCGTACAGTTTCGTCTATCTTCCTCTTTTCTTTGTTGTTGTCTCTCTGTGTGCCAAGTTTGCCTTCTCTATCGTTGCTCGCTATAGCAGCATGAGGAGAGGAGATACGAGGTATCATACGACGACACACGTCATAGTTCGGGCAAATTGGCTACGATCGAGGCAGAAGAATATACCTGTTTTCTGATGCGCGCAAGGAGCACGCGCTAACTGCAGTAAGATGACGCTAAATGTAGTAAGGCAAAAGATCACACAATGTGGAGAAGTGTAGCTGATTAATTATTGATGCGAAAAAGGAGGAGTGAGGAGCACGTGAAAGGGGAAAGATTTATAGGAGAATGAACGGTAGAGAATAGACACATCATTGAACGGGATGAACGGAGTAAAGGAAGGGTGAAGAAGGAGAGAAGAGACACACTCCAATGGATGGAAATGGAGTTGTAGTGAACGGTAAGGAGAGAAGTGGCACACTACACTGAGATGGGGCTGTTCAGCTAACGAGCTCAGATAACCACGTTGTACAAATGGATGATAACGGTGTAGAAAGTGGGGAATGAGGGGATCGTTTCCCGAATTCTTAGCTCTCGATAGTTCATTGTGCACTCCAAACCGGCCGATTGTGATTGTTGTGCAGAGCGAGAGGGGAAGAGTAAACTTTCGCCTGCAGGGAACGGAAGAGGGGAAATAAAGGACGATTTATTCCCCCCTCCCCTCAACATTCTTCCTTTCGTAAATGATGGGAACACAAGAAATAGTGGTTGAGGTTTGTAGTGGAGATAATGTGAGGATATAGGGGGATGACTACACCGAATGATGAGCTAGACAGTGCGATGTGCACCCAGACTCATCAATAGTCATGAGATTGAAAGAAAAATGAGAGTACTTACTCCTATTTTGGAATGATCTCTCGGTTTAGGTGAGATGAAGGGAGAAAGTAATAAAGGCGAGAGAGACGGTCAATGAATGCACTATGGGATAGGCATTGATCCCCCGATGGTTCAGCCATCGATCTCGCAATGATCCTTTTACGGATATATCACGTAGGAGGATAAGCAGCTTATTGCTACACCATATCTCTCTCTTCATTTTGAATGATGTTGCGGATGATATCACGCGTGTCACCTAAGAATTGAGTAAAATCAGGGTGCTTTTGGCACATATTTTTACCCCATGTTTTTTCATCGGTTTTCAGTAGTCCATAGGGTCCCTAAAAAGATAGCGTCGAGCTTTGTTCGAAATATTCGATTTCCGGGGCATGGCAGGTCATGAAACTTTGGGATAGCCGAAAAATGCCATCTTTGGCGAGCTATAATTTGCTTCAGGATTTTATTAAAAATTCGACTTTAAAGGTCGCCGAACCCAAATTTCAAGGAGAATTCGCCTGTGCCGGTCGTTTTTCGCTAACTATTTTCCCCTTCATGCAAACCGAAAAAGTTGATTATTGGTCACCACAAATCCGAGCCGAAAGATTTTCTGAGCTCAATGGATAAAGCTCGACGAGACGATTCGAATGATATGCTGAACGTATAGGTTTCCGGTGTGGGCCTGCGAAATAATCGTCGCAGAAACAATTTTTCATTCCTTTTCTAACCCCATTTTGTGTTTTCTAGAGAGAGAAGAGCGTTCCACTCTATCATTCCGCGCCCTCTCGCACGGAATGAGCGGCGCGGAGGCTTAAAATCATTTTGTCTCACTCCCGATTCCCTCGACAATAGTAAAAAGTGAATACGAAAACATTCTGGAACGATTATTTCGCAGGCCCACACCGGAAACCTATACGTTCAGCATATCATTCGAATCGTCTCGTCGAGCTTCATCCATTGAGCTCAGAAAATCTTTCGGCTCGGATTTGTGGTGACCAATAATCAACTTTTTCTGTTTGCATGAAGGGAAAAATAGTTATCGATAAACGACCGACACAGGCGAATTCTCCTTGAAATTTGCGTTCGGTCACCTTTAAAGTCGAATCTTGAAAAAAATCCTGAAGCGAGTTATAGCTCGCCAAAGATGGCATTTTCCGGCTATCCAAAAGTTTCATGACCTGCCATGCTCCGGAAATCGAAAATGTCGAACAAAGCTCGACGCTATCTTTTTAGGGACCCTATGGGCTATGGAAAATTGGCTTTAACGCACTTTTGATTTTTTTCATGTGCCAGCATTTATTCAATTCTTAGGTGACACGCGTGATATATTGAGCAAGAGCGCATGTGAAGGGAGAGAGGCAAGCCATTTTTCATGGCGAAACAATAGTAATCCACCCATGATGGATGAATGGGAATTTATTCAGTGGAAGAAGGAAGATTGATGATTCAAAGGATGTCAAACAAGGAAAAAGAACAGCTCCAAACGATCAATTTGGTTTGTTCAGATGGGAGCGTGACTCAAATTGTGTGGCAGAATTGCCTTGCAAGAGTGATGCTGATAGGCGGTTATCAGCCTAGAAGGAAGTGAATGATACCATTGAGAGGAGGGAGAGGAAAATTCTACCCAACCATTTGATGGCAGCGTCAGAATAACCAATGAACAACTTGGCGTCGTCTTGGGAAAGCGCCGTTGTTTTGATCGTAGTCATTCATTCTGAAATTCATGGAGGATGAATACTTGAAAGGAAGCGTCCCGGTTCCCTTCTCTTCCTTTCCCCGGAACGCTGCCTAATGAGCAAGTGAGAGACGCGAAGTATGAGTAAGAGGAACCATGTTTACAAACCGTATCACGCCTTCATAAGTGAGAATGTCTATTTGGAGTAGGGAGTGAAACCGCGAGACCGCAAGCACACTGAGTGGTCTCTGTAGACTCGCAATGGTCTATGAGCCGTGTATGTTTGAATTATGGATTACAATGTTTGTGACGTGATTTATGACACGGAAAGGAGCGATTCTAGAATAATTGAGCACGTTCTTCAGACGGAAAGGTTGTGACATTCTCGTTCAGAGTACACTGGCTTAATGATAGAGTACGATAATCCGTGGGTGTATGATGACAGGGAGTACGGTAGACTGGTGTTTTTAGTTCATTGTGGAAAACATGGTTCCATTATCCAGTCTCATGACCATGGATAGAGAGAGTGGGAGCCTTGTGGGACTGGGGGAGGGAATGAGATGTGTGGACTGGCTTGACAAACAACGAAATAATTCAATTATTTTGTCGTCTTTGTTGAGGGGAGAAGGGGGTAGTTTCCTGGAAGAAGGCTTGAATAGTTCTTTGAAAGTCTTTTTAAAGTGGTTACTGCATTTGGTATGAGATGGAAGTGAAACGGGAGGATCTCCACGTAAGAGTGAAAAGTGAACGATGGGCGAGAATTATTCATGCATGGGGAGGGCGTAACGGAAGAAGTTGCATGTAGACTGAAGGAGAGTGGGTTGCAAGGATGCCATTTGTGGGCTGAGATGTGCGATAGGCAGCCAGCAACCAGGTCTATAATTATGCACAAATGATGCAAGGAAAAGGTGTAGTGAGGCAGATTGCACGTAGAATTGCAGGAGTAGAGTGGCAATGTTTCATGTTGCCAGGTGTTTTTTCAGGCATGGAGTAGATGGAACAAATGCAAAAACAACGAGTTTCCCGAGCATTTTTGTAGCTATACACTAAGCGGGGGAAAATTGTAGTAAGTCAAGTTGTAGCTTGGCGGAGAGGGGTTACAAGAAAAATACATATCGGCTTCAGAATTGGGAACCATAATGAATCTTCGTCAGGAGTCAGAAAAAAATACAAAATGGAAACTTTATGGTGTAGCGCGTGGTGCGCCGGGCATACGGTAGATTCAAATGCTAAACAATCCAGCTCCATTGTAGATAGTTCTTCCCTCCTCATTCTCCTCTCTCCTCGATGTCCTCCTCCGCCCCCACGCCGCTGCTCCATCTGGTGGCAGGTATGGATAAGGGATAGGGAGGGAAGTTAAGGAGAGGCGTTTTGAACGGGGAATTTGGAATATCGAAATAAACTGTCGAATACCGATGAGTTCTAAAAATAATGAGGATAGACTATTAGTTTTCTATCCGTTTAGCACGCACTAGTACGTACATTATAACGTCAATGTCACCGGAGTAGTGAGTGAAACCAAGGCACTAAATCACTATTTTTCTCAGGAGGAACGGACTCTCCGATGGCCCTCGAAGTGGCGAAGGCGAGACTCGCGGAGGGCGACGATCCCAATATGAGAGAGGATGGAGATGTTTGTTGCTTTTTATTACATTAAAATAAATCTATTTATAAAATAAGTAGTACTTAGTAAGTACACATTTATGGCACTAGGTGATTTCCAGCTATAATTTTATATAATGAAATACGTGAAATACGTTGCATTTTGCCGCGAGAACATTTTCGAATTCAATAGGCAACTTTGTGCAACAGAAATTCCTAATTTGTAGATTCGGGCTGCGCTTATAATTCGTAGTGGGCAGTGAGTATAAAAAATTAAATCATTGCGCCTACTTCTCCTCTTAGCACTCAACCTAATCAGGATCAGAATTTTTACCAGTATCATGCAAGATTGGTGTTCTAAATCAATGCTAATCTCTTCTATTTCAATCGAATACTATCATCCCATCCCCATCCTCCTCAGGGTCTGACCCCTCTGCACGTGGCTGCCCACTGGGACAATCTGGCGATGGTGCAGCTTCTGTTGGTGCATGGAGGAGATGTGTGGAGGGAGGACGACCATGGAAGGACACCAATGGGGATGGCTCAAGGGAAGACTAAGAAGTGAGTGAATGGGTTGGGAGGGAAAGAAGAGGAGAAGACTATGAGGCCGGTTGCCTAAGAGTCGGAAAGGTGGTGGCACAGCCAAAAAATGAAAATATCATGATTTGCACTCTTCGATGTGGTGATTTCATTGGCACAACTCACCTGATATGCAAATTCATTCTAAGGGTGTTTTTGGGATCCTTGAGATCGGGGTATCCTGCTCTAATCGTGTGTAACTTTGCGGAGAGTAATGCAAAACATTAAAGTGGGGGTAGTTTTGAAATCGTCTCATCACGAGGAATCCGCCTGAGCTTTCAGATTTGACTTAGTTATCACCGTTTTCGAGATACAGAAATCTTAGCTCACAGACAAGTGCAGGCTATGTTTTTAATGTTTACCGGTAGCTACTGGTGTGTGCAGGCCCCACAGAAAGTTTGGTGTTCTAATTTTATACCTAACTTGAGAACGGTCTTTTGAAAGTTTCGTTTCAAGTGAGACTCGGTGCGCCTCTCCCGCGCACCGACGTACCGATACTTGATGTACGAGAAGAGATGAGCTCACGTGTCCTCCGTGGCGCAGTTGGTTATCATTATAAAATGTGTAATTGCATCTGTCCACCTGATGTATCGCCTTGATGATATGACTGATTGTGCAAACGGAAACTATTATGAACATTTTACGCTGCTGAGCGACAATTACTCTTCTTGTCTGCGACTCAAAGTATGATATTTCCATTTGCAGGTCCATTTGCAGATGTATCATGCAAATATATAGCAACCTCTACTTTTAGTTGAATTTTGTAGAGTTGACGACTGGTTAGAGCCGTCAGAATGACACTAACGACGATAAATATGAAGTACATTACTGACGATTGGGACTTGTTTACCTGTGCAAGGTATAATTATGTAAAAAAAAGAAATGAGATTTGCTCACTACAATGCATTCGTCATCTACGTAGGTCGCATAGTTAATTCCGTGAATTTTCGCAAATGTGTAGCCACAAAAGAACGAGGTAATACAACGAATGGCAGACAAGGAAAGAATCACTCCGAGTAGCATATAATTCATACGATGACTCCACACCTGAGATGCAAAATAAGAAGGACTGACGTTGGTAAAGTCTAACATTCTCTATCATTTTGACATTCCGCATAACGGCATATCGATGTACAACAATGCAGATCTTCCCGATTGTGGATCCAGTTACTCCGAACGTATTCATGATCTAGAAAAAAGATTCAGTAAATGCTAAAACTTCGAATATCTCACATATCCAAATTTTAGCATCCACGCTTGTTCAGCACGAATTTGCATGCGACTTGCCATGAAGAATCCGATGACGGATAGGCAGCCGAATGCGCCTGTAATCCCCAATTCATCACCCGATTCGACCTTCGAAACGAACCCGTGACCAGAAAGAAGAAGAAAAAGGGTGTTTTGAAGTAAGGATTCGCCGAGAGTACAAGACGGAAAAGCAAGTACGACTGTGTTATCAACAAAGAGAAGTCCATTACTTCCTCTAATATTGTATCCATAGTGGTGGAAGAATGAAAATAATCGGCCCTCAGAGAAGCTGAATGAAGTAGAAAATGATACTTCCCGACATGAATCTACTATGATTTCGATACAGATGTTATAGGTTGAATTTTAAGAATTAAGCAGAAGTCTAGTTATTTATGAGCGACTATCTGAGAATTTGAACATATGCCCGGAACTAGGGGAAAAGGTCAGTCTCAGGGATCCCTTTCATACTTTCACAAGTTGTAGGGCTGGGTGAGCTGAGTGTGTACGCCACATATGAGCCGACCGCGACGCGTCTGAGACGCGCTAGAGCGCGCCAATTTCAAATTTCAAATTTTGGATTTTTTCTCCTGAGCTTCCAATCTTTCCAAAAATAGTGTCAATAGACTCCTGTGCTCCTATTGATCATTTTATATATTGGTCACTACCCTGGGCGATTTCATCATCGCGGTGAAAAATAAGTTTCAAATTTTCAATAATTTCGCTAAAATCGGAGGTTTAACTTTGGGAACTTTTTATTTTAGAATACACTGCGCTTAGTACAGGGGTTTATAATAAAAATAAAAAATCGAAAAAAAATTGGTACCAAAACGTGGTTATTGCAAAAAGTACGACTACCATACCTGGCTATTGAGAACAAACTTTACTTTTAAATAGCCTCTGTCCGAGTTACAGACCTAAAAAATTGCTACGACAATATTGTGAGGGTCGTTGATTTTAAGGATAAGTATGGGCTTAATTCAACCGTTAGAAAAAAATTGAAGAAAATCCTCTTCAATTTTTGAAGTCTCTTCAAACTGAATGCACCTCCGTAAATCGATTACAATAGACTGGATAGTATAGCAATTGCTCTAAAAATTGGGGATATTACTCATAGACGGTTAGCACTTGCATTTTCTTTTCCTTTATCGTACATACGGTCTGATTTTTTTTAAAGGTCACTTTTTCTGATGAATCGATTTTGGCTATATGCCATTCCAAGGGTTAATTTTGTTACCATGTCATTTTGGTACAGGAATATCTGTGCCAAAATTTTAGAGCAATTTTTATACTATCCAGTCTGTTGTAATCGATTTACGAAGGTGCATTCAGTTTGAAGAGTCTTTAAAAATTGAAGATGATTTTCTTCAATATTTTTTCTAACGGTTGAATTAAGCCCATACTTATCCTTAAAATCAACGACCCTCACAATATTATCGTAGCAATTTTTTAGGTCAGTAACTCGGACAGAGGCTATTTAAAAGTAAAGTTTGTTCTCAATAACCAGGTACGCGTACTTTTTGCAATAACCACGTTTTGGTACCAATTTTTTTCCGATTTTTTATTTTTATTATAAACCCCTGTACTAAGCGCAGTGTATTCTAAAATAAAAAGTTCCCAAAGTTAAACCTCAGATTTTAGCGAAATTATTGAAAATTTGAAACTTATTTTTCACCGCGATGATGAAATCGCCCAGGGTAGTGAACAATATATAAAATGATCAATAGGAGCACAGGAGTCTATTGACACTATTTTTGGAAAGATTGGAAGCTCAGGAGAAAAAATCCAAAATTTGAAATTTGAAATTGGCGCGCTCTAGCGCGTCTCAGACGCGTCGCGGTCGGCTCATATGTGGCGTACACACTCAGCTCACCCAGCCCTACAACTTGTACAAGTATGAAAGGGATCCCTGAGATCGACCTTTTCCCCTAGTTCCGGGCACGAGCGGCCGTAGGCCGCTCGCGGTCGCTTTGCGAGTGAAGAATGAAGAATGAATTCGACTCTCACTGATAGGATTAGTCTCCTCTCTCTCACTAATCCAATCAATGCGCTCGATTCTGACCACAAGAAAATATCGAAATTCCCCTAGGTATAGTAGACGAGCGGCCGAAGGCCGCTCGCGGTCGCTTTGCGAGTGAAGAATGAAGAATGAATTCGACTCTCGCTAATCCAATTTATTGCGCTCGATTCGTGTCCTCCGGAAATATCGAAATTCCCCTAGGTATATGAGATATGTTCAAATTCTCAGATAGTCGCTCATATTTAGAAAAGAAAACACCTCGATAACTCGTTTATCAATGAATTTCCAGGACATATCGAGTTGGTAAAACGTGAGATGTGTGGGTTTTAGAATTAGAAGCCAATTTTTCCTGAATTACAGCTAATTTCTTTAGATTCCTTCGTCGAATGGCTGCTCGCAGCGAAGGAGAAAGAAGTTCGATCTTCTCCCGAATGGCCCATCTTCATCTGGGAAGTAGGATTGGAAAGGCATTCAAGGTTTGTGGATGGTAGATGTGAAGAATGCTCGAAAACAATTTGTGACAATATATTAGGTGAACTATCTCATCAACTAAAATGAGGATGAGCAATGCCTAGACACGTCTATAATTAGCACATGGGAGAATTAGTTGAACTTCCGGGATCAGTTAGCTGCAGTGAACCAGTGAGTGAATCATTAAAGAAGTGATAGAATGAGAGACAGAGGAACAAGTTTGGTGCGAGTTGTCGGGTTGGAAAGGGATTAGTCACTGCATGGAACACTTATCATGATTAGGGAAATGCTTTGATTGCGCCGGGATCGGGCAAAATTATTGATTTCCGGCAATTATCGATTTTTCAGGGAGCCCGAAAGAAGATGCGTCGGACGCTCGGAGCGATTCTACCCGCGCCGAGGAGAAGGGCCGATAGCGAGTGCAACAAGTGAGTTACGATAGGGGGGGGGTACGGTAGAATATGGTTACGGTAGCGTAAGGTTATGATAGTGAGAAGGTACAGTACTGGTGGGTTGAGGTCTGCTAGATAGGACTACTGAAGATGATTGTGGGGATACGGTATTGTTATTAGGTAAAGGCCTGTAACTGAGAATTGATCGATCATTCAATTAACCTTTCATTGCCGTACTCGCTACTCGCAATGATCGGTCGACTCGTTACTAGGATACTCGCCCATCGGTGAATTAGCCTGTGATTTGGACTGGAAGGAATGGGGTTGCATAGGGTATTCAAGTTCTGTGAAGTTCGATGTAGTTGTTTTTATCTAATCACAGGACAAAATACCGTCAAATACCCCCTGTTTCATTACCTAGTTCTAGGATTCTCATGATTCTCTTGGATCATAAATATTAATAATAACGTGTATTTCTCTTTCAGTCCAGCCGTGCTGACGTCCACTCCCCGTCCTTCTATCGGATGCGCGAGTGTGGCCACGTCCTCTTCCCAGTACTGTACTGCAGATGAAGGAACCATTGGAGCAGGAGATAGGACAATGGCAGCTAGAGGGTCAGTGGAACAAGAGTATCTAGATATTGTAGAAAAAGTGGAATAGAAGGAAGGTAAGAGGATTGTCATGCAGCTAGATGTTTCTTTTTTAGTACCTAGTGAAAAGGGTACACATTGTTGATGGAAATAGTTCCATGTTGATAGGTATGAGGTGAAACTTAGGAGTTGGGAAGAATAATTTAAGAATTAAAGAGGGGAAGGCAGTTTGGGCCAAAGAAGGGGTTAGTTTTTGAGAAGTGGAAAGCCATTGTAATTGCTGATGGAAGAGCCTCCAGGTAATTAGGGTAAGGAGAAGTTGCAGGGCATAAGGGTTGGAATTAACGAAGAAATTCTCGATTATAGTATGATAGACAATCATCTCTTTGCAGGAGCGCAGTGCCATCCGCCCGTTCTTCCGGTATTCTCAATGTGGAATGGAAGAGACCCGCGACGCCCCCGAATGGAGAGATTGGATGGAAGAAGGGATTGGAGAAGAAAGAGGAGGAGAAGAGAGATGAGAAGGTGAGGATTGTGTTACAATTTGGTATTTTTTTCTCGACGAATATCCATAAATCGAGCAAGGGGGGAGCACTGGGAAGAAGTAAGAGATGTGCAACGAGCAATCACCTTGCAGGTGACAGTGAGGAAGAAGCCACGGGCGCCTGCAGAAAAGAAGAAGGAGAAAGGTAGGTCGATTACCGTATCCGGGATATGGTAGATGAGATACGGTAGATGATGACGTCGCTGCAGATGACGAATGGCGTCCGACGACATTGACGGAGAGCGAGGAGGAGAGTGGAGAGGTACGGTAGCGAGGGATGGGATACTGTAGGTGTATGGTTGAAAGTGCCATTATTATTGTTGTTCTGGTAATAGCTCGAGAGTAGTATAAGCTGTGAACCGTCAGCCTCGTTGGTCAACTCTTGGCAATTTTAAATAATATAATATAAAATAAATTTAAATAATAAATACCGCAGAACCCTGCTGACTCGGCGAAGAAGCCACGGGCGCCGCGTGGATTGAGGAAGAGAGTGGAGGAGATGAATGAGGAGAGATTGAGGAGGTAAGAAGGGAGTGGGGACAAGTGGTTACTGCGAATGCCCACTTGGCGCATCGCTGCTGCGCAGTTACGACATAAAGGGGGTTTGGTGATCCTCGATGATTGTATTCTTGTGTATTGAAACTCCATTAGTTCCACTACTAATGGGTTTGACGTTGCGGTTCAGAGAACTATTGCAAAAGTTGTCTTGCAATGCTCTTGGCGTACTTGGCGCTTCGTTGTTACTTGATTGCGTGATAGCCATGATTGATCTTCCTCGATGATTAACTGCTCCTGTCTGTTCTAAACTTGCATAAAATATGTGCGTGCCCGCAAGATCGAAGTTACGTATGGAATACACGTTCCATGTTCGACGTTGAGATCTTTAGCGTGTATTGCAATCTTTCAATCCCTATCTTGCAGTGAACTGCGCGCAGTGGGCGTGGCGGCAGGTCCGATCGGGAAGGGAGGAGTGAGGAAAGGATACGAGAGGAAATTGATTGATGCACTTGTTGTAGAGGGAGACACGGAGAAGATGAAGAGGATCATTGATGGAGGTTAGTTGATTAGATTTCGGTCTTATTTTTTTGCCTACGTTGAGAAAGGAAACATCAACGCTTGGTCAGATCAATGGGTTATGTGTTGATCATGATACACTAATGATGCGGGAAGGAAACTTTCTGCAAATTTGTCATTATTTACTGTTTCTGCTATTGAATGGGAAAAGGAATTGATCAACATAACATAATTCATTGCAGTCGCCCCTCTTCCCTCTTCGTCCTCTTCGAAGACTCCATCGAAGACGATGACGTCATCTGCAGTAGGAGAGAAGAAGACGCCCGGAGGGGAGAAGAAGGATGAGATGAAGACTGCTGTGGAGACCACCCCGCAGAGGAAAATGATACTCGGTGAGTAGTAAATGATACTCGGTCATTCTCGGCATAGTAGAGAGTATTGTGGTATCTTCTCTACTGTGAACTCTACTGCGCCACAGGATGAGTGAAGCTTTGTTGTTGTGTAATTTTTCTGTAGAGATGCAGTAGGAATTGAACTGAAGTGGTTGATGTCGGATCAAGAGTTACCAGTGAGATTGGAGTTACCCGAATCGCAATAGAAGGCGGTGTTTGCGCATTCGGTAGTTTGTAGATTATTCTAGGAGGTCAAAAATAATTATTTTATTCTCGAGCACTTGCTCAACAAGGGACATTGGGGGGGGGGGGCATGAGTGCGACTTAGATTGGATGAGAAACGTTTCGATGAGTACATGCTGTTTTTATTAATGTTGAGTTAGGTTTAGGATCAATACGTCTTCCAATTCTCGCTTTATTGCAGGTCAGAAGTACTCTCGTCCACTGGAGTGTGCGATCGCGGGTCGGAGTTCGCCCGTGTGGCAGGAGGGAGCAGCACAGGCACTTGACGAGAGCATCCGGTGAGAGGGAGTACGGGGAGGGGGGTACTGTAGGGGTTACGGTAGGGGAGGTCAGGAGTCGATGAATGTCTCTTGTGTGTTTGGTAGTAACTACTAGTAAAGCAGTTAACTATCACTCGAAAACAAGTCTCATAGGAGATGATCGAGATGTGAAATGCAAATGTGGAAGCTTCTGAGTTGTGAAATTGCAGTGCATACTTCATGAACAAGGGTGTCTCGTCATTTTGCTATCTTCTCATCGATCCGAGGATGTTGAAAGGAGCAGGAACTATAGGAGAATTCATCGATGCTAGTCAGTTTGATTTTGAGAATTAAGTAAGGGTAAATTGCAACGTTGGGATGTTATCAAAGGGAAGCAGATTCATGTTTCGATCAATCCATTTAGTTGAGGAGATTCTAGTGAGGTTGATCGCATACCAGATTGATAATTATGTAACTGAATGAAGCCTAATGACTTTGAATAACTGTGAATGTGTTCATGAATCTATTTCATTCCAGTATTCTACGTTGGCAAGGGCACGAAGGCCCGGCCACACCAGCATCTCATCGATGCAAGGAATGCCCGCGACAACCTGACTGCGGTTAGTGGAGGGATGGGGTACGATAAAGGGTGATTGAGAACTGACTTTTGTTCTGAATTCACACTTACTGTAGAGATGTGATGGAGTACTGTAGAAGAGTATGGTATTGATTGCAGCGTCAATCGGAGAAGATCTCTCGAATTCTGTCCATCTGGGCATCGGGCGAGGGCGTCGTCTCCCTCCAACTCTCCTTCGATATATGCGATGAGGTTTGTGGTTTTTGTACGAGACGTATCCAGTTCATAATGTTGATCAATGGTTTCAAGTGGCCTTGGCTGATGCTGAAACTGAGAATTCCAAACTATTAATTAGTGCTGATGTGAAACGAAAAACTTGCCTGGCCTAATTTGGTGCGGATAACAGTAATTGACGTTCTTTTTATCTTCTGAAATCCTCGAACGGCTAAATTACACCGATAGCCTTTTTCGAGTATTGCAAAAGCATTGAAACTGCAATTCGCCAATTACGAGACGTAGAATGATTATGATGCTCTCACTGTGCAGGAAGCATTCACTCGTGAGGCATCGCTCATCGACGCTATTGGAATGAGAAATCTGACGAATGCAAAGGGAGGAAAGTACTATGGAATAGTACAACACTGGCAGCTACTCCAGAAGACGCAGTTGGGCACACTCATGCTCAAGGTAATTATTATTTATTTTATTATCAAGGAAGTTGCGAAAATGTTCCAGAGAGCTTGCGAAGTTTGCTACGCATTTGGCATGTATTGCGCGAAAATGTGGCCTCTGTATGAGCCCGAAAGAAGAAAACGAAAAATCATGGTGATTTTGAGTTTGAACAGTGGATTATCACTGAGAGTGTAGACAGACTGTAGTGAACAAGCCTCAATTTTTTAAAACAACTCAATTTATTGCTTGCAGCGCGTGTGGAACTACATTCGCTCGGATCCTTCAGCGATCAAACCGATTCGGCCCGAAGCCCTTCCTGATGCCCTCTTCAAACCTTACGGAGGAGGAGCAAGAAAGACGCAGCCAGTGACGTCATCAGCTGGACCTACCGCAGCTGCCAAGCCAGTTCCGCCTCCGCCTGGGCTACTCAATAGACTAAGAGCAGGTCGATGAGACCACCCACGATGCTCCCAAGCTCCGCCCCCCCCCCTTTCCCTTATTTGTACATATTGAGAGCCGCTAGAGCTACTATTGTCGTACTAGGATATCACAAACTGACGATATTAGTGACATGTATTTATAGAACAGTATAGTGTGGACTGTATACATAGGTGTATTGTAAAGCCATTATAGGAATATTTGTGAAATGATAATTAATTCGTGATAATTAACGTTGTTCTATTCGATCGCTTAGCGATATTCCGACTTCTCATTTCTAGTGATCTTTGATCTCTCAGGTACTCGATTTGCATTGTGACCCACCACTAGTCTGCGATAGGGCTTTCATCGACATGAAATTGTGCTATTTCGAATTACTCGCTTTCGTATAAAGATATTGCCAAGCAATACGCTGACATTTCTAAAAGACCATTGGAGTGAGGTCAGCGACCTTTGAGTAATATCTGACTGTATTTACCAACTTGTGTAATCTTGATTCAACAGATGTCACTTAGTAATTGCGATTCCTCGAAGGAAGAAGATGTTGAAAAAGACTCGGTAGGTTTATCCATCTATCTAATTGGTTATCTTCGATGCTAGAATTTGCGAATGAAATGTGTGTAACACTAAAAACAGAAAAAAATATGTCTTTGTTGTGAACCTCACCAAGCCGATTCTGGCAATCGATGGAATGTTATATGGATTGCAAACAGTGGCAATTTCAGTTTCCCCGAATGTCTCATCTGATTGATGATCTTCTTTGCCATCATTCACATAACTACTCGTTCATTCCCCTCAAGAGTAGAGGATCTCACAAGAATGCGGAGACAATCAGGGATCGATTGGCAAGAATTAAGAAGGCTAAAGAGAACATTGGAAAGGATAAATTTGTAAGTCTTATAGCTCCATTTTTTTAAAATCATGGTGGAATGGACCTTAAAATTAATGAAAATATCGAATGGGAACTTGAGTTGATCCACAATGCATGCATGTACTATTTTCTTGGCCCATTGATTATCGATCCTCCTTACAGTCACTCCTTCTATCTCTTCCGAATGAACTCATCGTTCACGTCCTTTCTTTCCTTCAACCGAAGAGTCGCCACAAAGCAGCGCGAACGTGTAAGAAATTGAATAAGATCGAGAAAGGTGCCAAGTATTTCGTGGAGAAAATGATGCTCTGCGAGGTAAATTATTATTCTTTGTTCACATTGTTTTCCATAAAATCACACAAACCTCGAGGAATAAGGTGATGCTAGTTGATTATGAATTATTTAATTATTTTTTTCAGGACAGTTGCAATGAGGAAACGAATGCCCGGATGATTCATGGTTATTGGAGTATAGAGTGAGTTGGACTGGCGAGTAGAGTTCTCATGCTCGAACCAATACCGGAATTCCAATAGTTTCCAGTAAAAGATCAATTCCAATAAGAGAACTCTAGTAGCGAGCATTCCTCATCTATTTTACTCATTCAGATATCCGGTGTACTTTCTTTTCGGCGGAGATCGAATCTATCCGGATAACTATTGGGCAGGGCTTGCGAATGCAACTATTGGCCATCTGAATGTCAAAGTGAGTAATGAATCCTTGTGATCATCCTCATTTCCATGTCTCAGGTGCACAAGAAAACGGCCGAAAATGTTGAATATTTCCGAAATGTTGTTGCTGGATTGAAGATGAGAAAACTTTCCCTTATCTTTCTGGTGAGTCAATTCTTTATAAGAAGCCATTCCATTTCGAAAAAATGACGGGAAAAATGATGTAATGACCAAGTATTCTTATTCCTGTATTAAATTTACTAAATTGCAGGGCCGGGATTCGGAGCAGCCCGCTATTAGCCCATCTGCGTATAGAATGTTGAAGCTGGCATCAATTGTGAGTTTTATGAGCTTCATATTCCTGAAAAAGTGGATATTGTAACTCATTGAAATCATTTCTTCAGACTGTTGCTCTCGGTTCTTCAACTGTTGTAAATTTCGAAACGGCAACGACTTTGGATACGATCCGAAAACTTCTCTTGCGCTTTGGATTCGTATATTATGAAGATAGAATTCTATCCAGACGCAACAATTGCAAGGTGAGTATCATGCAGACCTTCTGTATGGATATATGTCTATCTTTCAGGTGTATCGAGGTAAATACTCGCTATTTTTCGTTATCTTCCATAGAAGACTCCAAATTTCATTTGAAATCTTTGATGCTGGTGTACTTGCTCGATTCCTTCTGCATGCAACTCGGGAGTCTCTTGAGAACACTCAAAGTGAACTAACTAAAAACGGGTTCATACAAATGCTTAAAACTACAAAAAGTATGAAAACATTGAATAATTAATGAATAATGACAATATAAATATATTTGTATCTAGTTTCGTATTCCTTTGTAGCCCCTTCGCTTGGCCACTAATACACCTAACATTAGTCTAGAACTGTTTCCCACTTGAATCGCTGTTAAGTTATTGTTTTGCATTCCCTGATACTTTGTTTGCATAATGATACGTGTAGTATTCGCATTCCTTGATACCTTCATGATTTTTTCACTTTCCATTATTTGTATATATGTACATAATTTTTGATAAAGCCTTTCGTATGAATTTGAATCCAGATTTACTCAATAAGGTTCAATGACCTTTGATGATATCTGCACGAACACATTTCATGGACCATTTTGGTTCCTGCGTCGAAGAGCGAAGACATGGTTATGTCAAGTAACTGAAGTTGTGCTGGCCAAAGACTTTGAATAGTACCTCTTTTCGCCCATCCTTTCCTAATCATTGATTGATCAACGGATGATGTGATTCAGTCACCGTAATCGATACCGTCTTCTTCCAGATGAGTGCAGCATCGTCGGGCGACAAGCAACGCTTTTCCTCCGTCCGTGACGCCATTCAATCGATCGTCCGATCCAAGGGAGAATCTGAAGACGGAACGGAGTCGACAGCGACGGTACGAGTGGGAATAAATCTAATCTGGAAGTAACCTTGGAGCGTTGAACCGGCTGTAATTTCGTATCTCCATTCTCTGGTTATTTGTGCGAGGTTCAATAACATTTTAATCAATTCTTCTCATTAAATAACGTTCATTCTCAGGTGGATCAAACTCCGACGACATCATCTTCGATGATTCCCTGTGGCGACGCGAATCTCGTTCCTCCCTACGAGACATTCGCCGGATCGATTCTGAGTGCACGACGAATCAGAGAGACCATCGAGGTCATACCCAATAATTTTTGCGCCTTGATTAGAATACGATAGCCCCGGATATTATCGATTCTGATACCGTAACCTCCTCCATATTCGTTTCGAGAGTCGACTGCGGGAGGGCGACTCGTTGATTGGGAAGGTTCGATCGGTGGATGTGGCCGGAGCGAGAGTGAGACTACTGGCTGCATTGAATAAGAGGATCGATATGAGAGATGCAGAGATGGAGGTTAGTCAGGAAAGGGGCTATCTGGGACATTCAAAAACTCGAGTAAATGAGAAGCAGAGAAGTGTTTAATTCCTGAATTCCTGAACCACGATCACGATCAATTAGTGGCATTCGAAACTGCTTCAATAGATCCACTGAACCGGGAAAGCGCCAGGTCCAAATGGATAACTCGTCAGGTGATCGTTCCGATGTCGTCTCTTGGTCGTCGTCCTCAAGTGGGCGAGCAAATCCGAGTGAGAGTCGACCTCCTTCGACCACTTCGATGCGCCATCGATGAGGTACGGTAGAGGGTATTGATTGGATGGATACGGTAGGGGTGATCGGATGGAAAAGGGCAGGAACTTTGTTATTTTGGACTATTCTGAGCCGCTCGAATAGAGCAGCATGGGGGAAGAATGAGATGGAAGTGAGAAATGGGCCAAAAACAGGACAGTGTCAATTGATGCATTGTTTCTGGATTTTTGCACTGATTCCATGACAGACCAGAGGCTAGTAAGAGAGGGGAAATTAGAGGGAATGGAGTGGTGTAAAGACGGTAATCTGAGCTCCTCACCCTATTGAGGCAATGGATGCACTCGCAGGTCCGCCGGCAATGCCCGATTACATCGTGTAAGTCCATTATTTATTTAAATTTTGTAAAATTAATGGCAAGTGGTACCTAATGTATTGGAGTTTCACGCTCGATACCTGTTTCCGAGAGTTATGCGAAATTTGATGAATCGTCAATAGAGATAGGAAAATGTTAATGTGCCCCGCAAATCGCAGGTTTCACTGGTATTACTAGTTTCGAATGTGGCGCTCACAATTAAAGGAGACCTTCTCCTTGCAGTGAGTCATCATCCTACTCTTCATGGTCGGAGAAGGAGTTCCCGTTGACGTTGAATAGACACGCGGAGGAGAGTGTTGGAGCGGCTGCCAGAGGGAGCAAGAGCTTCCTCAAAGAGGTAGGGAACTGATTCGTGATCAAAGGGAGGGGGGGCGTTTGGAAGATTCTGATCAGTGTGATAATAAGCGAATGCGTGCTGTAAGAAGTCTCAATGGGAAGACGTGTTTTATGTGAAAATAGAAATATATCGTATGTATTGGCGAGTGCCTAATCGCTGGATTATTATGATGTGCTTGAAACATAAAATATACATCCTTTCAAATCTCGTAATCTTCGCTCCTTTCAGGTGCACTCGCTCGAGCAGTCGTACACTGCGAAGAGGAAGCGGAAAGAGGCCCAAGCGAGAGCCATGGTCACTCAGGTACGGTAGGGAGAATGGTGGGACAGATTGTTAGGCGCCTCCAGATTGAGTAACAAAGATGGAAAATGACAAATTGATGTTTCATGAACTCATGAAAGTGTCTCGGATACAAAATTTGAGGTGCACACTAAACCAACTTATTTCGTACGTGTGCGTACGCATACGTGTGATGGGGTGGCTCTACTCTAACATTAACAGAGGAATACTATCCATCCTGTCATTCTCAGGGCATCACAGCAATGCGATCGGGCGAGAGGGACAATGCATGGGCGATGCTAAGGGAAGCAACGGATCTCTATCCACCCTGTGCCGATGCATACGTGGCACTTGGAGCGCTGTGAGTGGACACCTTTCTTGTGGGTTGAAGGAAACAAGAATGTGTTACGTGATTGATGTTTCACCCTGGTGGTAAGGTGACTGAAGTACTTTGTGAATATCTGTTCATGGTACGTTTTGACGGATACTTCGTTGAAAAGAGTGACGATACTTTTTTGGCCCGTCCCTCCAATCCCTTAATGTCTGCCTCCCCACCCAACTCATTTCACATCCACTCTCTTCTCTCTGGCGGCTGAGAGGGAAATGGACGGGCTAAGGAGTGCTGATGTTTCCCCTCAATGATCTCCTCCAATTGCAGACTAGTGAACGACGGACGGAGTTCTGAGAGTGAGAAGTACTTCCAACGGGCTCTCTCCTATGAACCCGCTCATAAGAATGCCCTACTCTACTACAAACAAGTACTCTTCGGAGCGGCAGCACTGTGAGTGAAGGGATGGAATGGAAGGGATTGTTAGTATGTATCTCTTGTTGGAATAGTATTCCACTAGCATTCAGAGCAAAAATGTCGTGTTATTGAAAGTTCATGAATATAATTCCACCAAGTCGTTCTAGTGGTGTACTCATGGGAAATCGAGGGTGGTATGGCGGGATGTTATTGGTCGTTTTCAGACACGAGAAAGAGGGACGATGGATGGATGCGATGGGATACTATGAGAAGGCCAGTTTCGGTTTCATCCTTGAATATTCAACTGATAGCAGACTATGAGTTCAATTTCAACAGTCTCATCTTTGTATCACGGATTTCCTGTAAGAGTGTAGCAAAAAGAGCTCTCCTTTCCACTAGGAAAAAACTTTGGGTCTCCGATTTCCATGAAAGTTGATTGTTGGGTACCCTTATGGGTCAGGAGGAGGTCCATCTACTTGGTTTGGTCAATTATCGATTTTATCGATTTTTTGGCGCCAAAACTTCAAATGGCCATAACTAGCTTCATTTTTATCGCACAGCGAGCTAAAATATACCATTCATTTGCTCTCGGAATTCTCTACAAAAATGTCGAAGTAGTACAATGCGAAAAAAGTTGATCTTCCGTCTCAAAAATCGATAAAACAGATTTTTCGACCATAAATCAAAGTTTTTCTCGAAAATTTTGCCTTGAGATACTCGAGATTATTTTTGCAATCGATTCTACGGACCCGTTTTAGGGTCACCCTGTATTTCGTTTTTCATATCTCTGGCCTCCTAACCCCGAATTAGTACAGTGTTTTTTTTTGTGGAAAACACACTTTTCGTCATAACTCGCTTGAAAGTGATCCAATGAAAAAAATCACCAGGACTAAAAATGTAGCACTCGAGGAGACAAAAAAGAAAGGTCTTATAAAATTTTTTGATTGGATCGCTTTCAAGCGAGTTATGATGAAAAGTGTGTTTTCCACAAAAAATCGGCTATGTCCGGATCCACTGTACTAATTCGGGGTTAGGAGGCCAGAAATATGAAAAACGAAATACAGGGTGACCCTAAAACGGGTCCGTAGAATCGATTGCAAAAATAATCTCGAGTATCTCAAGGCAAAATTTTCGAGAAAAACTTAGATTTATGGACGAAAAATCAGTTTTATCGATTTTTGAGACGGAAGATCAACTTTTTTCGCATTGTACTACTTCGACATTTTTGTAGAGAATTCCGAGAGCAAATGAATGGTATATTTTAGCTCGCTGTGCGATAAAAATGAAGCTAGTTATGGCCATTTGAAGTTTTGGCGCCAAAAAATCGATAAAATCGATAATTGACCAAACCAAGTAGATGGACCTCCTCCTGACTCCTAAGGGTACCCACCAACCAACTTTCATGGAAATCGGAGACCCAAAGTTTTTTCCTAGTGGATGGCATTGCTACACTTTTACAGGAAACCCGTGGTATAAGTATTAGATAGTGGAAATGTCCTAGAATTTGTAGATACATGAGTCTCTTGAATTCCAGAATTCTATCCTGTCAGACAGAGCGAGAGAGCATGACTAAATGAGAGAGTCGGATGTCGTTTTAAACTAAAATTCAGGCGATTCACGACAAGATCGACGTTGACGAAGCGACGACGGGAGTGGAAAGATGTAAGAAGGAGATGAATGAAGAGGAGAAGAAGAGGACACAGAGAAGTCCAAGTGTTGAGGTAAGAGATTCGAAGAGAAAGAAATGACATTGTTGGAGACTATTGAAGTACATCTTGGATTGTTTGGTTTGAGAGGATACGGGATCGTTGATGCACCAAAACAGCTATGAAGTCCCAGTGTTGACCTTACAGTCAGAGACTCGAAGAAAACGAAATGCCATTGGTTTACCAAAGCTCTAATGAGACTATTGAAGCCCCACCAAGATTGGGGATGATACGGGAGCGTTGAGACACCAAATCAGCAAGGAAGATGTTGGGAATTTGGATATTGCAGATTGTGGAGGCGGCATCGAAGCAGTCTGCAGGAGCAGCATCCGCCCCGTCGACCGTGAAGCGACCACGCATATCGGAGGGTGAGAGAGGGGGTTTCAGTCGAGGGGCATAGGAATGATGAGAGACGGAGTGATGATTCTATGTCGACTAACTAATATAATAAAACTGGTAAGATTGTTTACTACAGGTCGCAAGTCATCGGACGGGCAGCGCAAGTCGACGAATGGAGCAGAGAAGGCGTCGCAAGGACCACCCAAGGTGAGATAGAGGGGAAGACGGAAGGAGGGGGAGGGAGTACAAGCACTTGCCACTCGAAAGTCCGACATGTGAGACACTACAGTACTCCTATCGATACACTGATAATAAGACAATGATTTAGGGTAGTTAGAGAGGGGGTTAACCAAAACTGTAGTTGTCCACATCCAGGTACAACACCTACAGCAAGAGGAGCGTAAGCGTCTCTCTGACCTCGAGCAATTGCACGCTCTACTCAAGAGTGAAGCGAGCAAGAAGTGACCTACAGCAGTGATACTGTAGACCTCCCCTTGAGTATTGTAGCTGCCGATTGACCTCCCCCTGAGTACTGTAGCAGTCGCATTATCCTGTTTTTAATTGTATTTCATATGTTTGCCCACGTTCAAATTGTGTATGATGTTTGGTTATCTGCTCTGGTCTTGGTTGATTCCCGTTGTAATTCGTCCAATGGATGAAAAGCAATTATGAATTAACTTGGATCAGGGTGCTTATTATTGATTGATCTCTCCGTTTCATTCTGTCCCTGTTTTCATAAGTGCCCTTCATCTGGTTTCATAGTTGCCTATTCACCCTATTAAAATGTTCACTTTGAAATCATTTTTGTTTCTCATCTCGAGTTCAATCCATGGATGGTTTTACAGGTATGATAAAGTGGCTTGAGTATGAACATCGTTGTTGATGAATTCGTTGTGATCGATTGAAGATACCTACCGTATAGTGAGATGTGAATCGCAAAATGATTGATATTGAGAATGGTGACGTCTCCGGAAGTGAGTATATCAAAGGGAGAGACGAATCAATCGATAAATCGATCGATCTGCGCGGGAAGATGTGTGTGTCTGCATGCATTCTCGCAGTGGGCCACACTCGCACTAGAGGTACGTGATGGGAATACTCTGATGATCTTTTGTTATTGAAGAAAGCAGAATTCTCCCAAAATGGAACTGTTCGTAGGAGTTTTTGTTTTGGCGAAGGAAGGCGAATTCTGGCCGATTCATCGAAATTTACTTCAGTTTGTATGAGATGTGGATGAAGAATTCAGCAGTGACTTCGTTATTTAGTCGATTGCATTTCAGTACACACATTACCTGACTGACATAACACACTTGAAAGAAAAAAGAGACGATAATGAATCCCTGATTTCAGTCGCTTCTGCTCCATCACGGTCTGTTATCTGCTCCCCTCTCTCTATTGGACAAGGAAGAGAAAGAGACGGAGGGAGGAGAGAGAGTGAGAGATGCATTGAGAAGAGCGATGAAGGGAAGGAGACATGAGGATGTTAGAGAGGTACGGTGATGCTGTTAAGGTGATTAATAGGATACAAATTAGGTAAACTAAAGATTAAGCAATGAAGAATGAGTGACGAAAGTGTTTGCAGAATGAAGAGATGAATTATTCATCCTGCCATCCCTGATTGTGATCTATGACGATTCCCAAAGTTGAAAAAGGCTTTCGAGAACAATCCGTAGACGAAAACACCTCCTTTTTTTCTTCGTTATCGAATATTCTTTCGATCAAATAAGATGGCCTAATGCAGATCCTCGTTTGCTTCGGTGCCTCTCCCCTTCTCGTCCATCGTGTGTATCGACTGCCCGTGAGTGTGTGCTGTGAAGAGGAGAAGGAGAAGGGAGAAGAGGTCAGTACGGGTTTCCATCTAAACATGATCTATCCTTATTTCTCGTATTGCTCATTCCAATCCCTATCGTGGAGAACTATTGAAGAATGGAAATCATTGACTTGTGATGAAACTCGGACATGTAAAGTCATCTTGAACTGATTTTGAACTGTGCTGTGATTTTTTCATAGAAAAAAGTGATGAAACATTTGATGTATCGGAACAGAAATAACTAGGAGAAGAAAGTGGTATCTAGTAGAGTAATATGGTTGATTGATGATGTAATATCAGGACGAAGATGAGTCGACTCAGTGCGGATCCCCGTGTGCCGCCTTGAATGCAGCAGAGCAGAGGAAGATCAATCGACATCTATTCACCATGTTCCCGCCTGAGGTACGGTTCGAAGGAGAACGAGTTTAGATGGTAGTGGTCGATGGTAATGTTGAGATATTATGGAATACATATTAAGAAAGTAAAGAATAGGTAACGTTTAAAGAATATCATGATCGCTGTATTTACCATGTGAGGTACAGTAGGAGAAGAGGAGTACGGTAGGATACTGATTATTGAAGTTGTGCTTGTAACATGGAAATATGAATGCATGATTAGTACTTGATTAGAGTTATGTATTATATTTCTCAGGCGTCAACGGGTAAGACGCAGCGAGTTTACATCGTCGTTAGAGGAAGTGAGAGACTGCTGAGGTGAGGATGGAGAGGGGATATCCAATTATTGGGGGCTGTGGGGACATAATAGATTGTGCTGAATCGGTACTTGTTGGTAATGCTGACACGTATTGGTAGTAAAAAAAGTGTAGAATAGCCCTGTCGAGATGTAGAAACGAATTCTTCACCCTGGAAGTCTTAGGGGAGAAGGTGTGATTAGTCTATGGCATAGTGATGAAAGAGTACTTTCAGTGAGGAGATGACTGAAGTGGAAGGAATTTCGAGAGCTAAAGGTGGCGAAATTACTGTAGAATGGAGTCATTCTGGATGTGGAAGGAGAATGAATGAGGAAGACGAAGTGAAGAGAGATGAAGAGAGTATTTTCATGAGACTCAAGCAGTTCATGTAATTTATTCAAAGACCCTTGCTTTATATTTTTTACTTGCTATTGTAATGATGTAGGCCCGAATTTGTAATAATTTTGTGATTCAAGTGATCTCCCTTACATTTCACGTTTTCAATTGTGATCAGGGTTGTAGGCTTTTTTTTATCAGGATCTCACATCTTTTTTCACCTCATAATGCTGCTATTTCAATTGTTTGTATCATTCAATGAATAATTATACCGAAATCTCATGAATTACCAGTTGCAAGTATTTCCATTACGACACATCACAGTTTTGACAGCAACATTTGCACTCCGTCCATCGCTTCTGCAATAAGGCTTCTGTTCTTCGAGAGCTACTATTCCTCTGCTCTACAATAATATTTTGGATACTATTGCTCCATTTCCTATTGCCTTTCTAATCTCACTTCATTTATTTTGAACAATTGGTCCTAATTCTCCCCACATTCTTCATTCTCTTCATTGACCGGCGTGGTCCGTTCTCCCTTTATCAGCCAGAAGATAAATGGATGTGAGGAGCCCCACCCGTCTAGATACCGTATACCACCGTAGCCCTAATTGCTTTTTGAATTACTGTAGCTTTCATTTCTTGATTACCAAAATGAAGCGTCAATCTACCGTAAGCCAGGGTGCAATCCTTCACAGTAACCCTGATCGTAACATACTAATTTCTCATTTATTGGATATATAAATCTTGATTGATTACTGTAGCCTCATTAGTGTAGCGTAATCCAGACATATTCTGCCATATCCCCTTATTACATTTCATGTATGATTACGGTAGCCTCTACCGTAACCATCGTTTATCGTTTCCAAGTATTGATTTTGAGACTACCGTGTATCTCAATATACCATATTTATCTCATCTTTACTTTCAGCTGAAGAAGGAAATGGAGAAGGCTGCTGCTCGCTACTTGAACATGCTGGTCTTGGTAGGAATTCAAGCGGTGAGATGCAATCATTTATTCTAGTCATGGAATCGTTGCTAGCTTATTGTGTCGCATTCCAAAAGTGTTGCGGCTAATGAGAACTATATGATGGGATCTTTCATGACAAATGCTAGAGTTGCTCCCGCAATTTCGACTTTTTCCTATTTGAGATCTCTGGCGGAGGAGAGACTCCTGCGGTCGACCCCCGTGAAATCGAGCTGGCGGCTGCTCACTATCTCAGTCTGCTGGTCCTGGCGGGCATAAACTCAGTGAGATTTATTTATATAGTGAATTTCTTTTCATAATTAGTAATGGAATCGTTGATAGCGAATTGCTGCGTATTCCAAAAGAGTAACAGTGAATGGGAACTAGATACACACATGAAGAGGGAATTTCACAGTAGAATACAGCGATCGATAGAGCCGATTCGATTTCTTGTCAGTCAAAAGTCGAAACCTCAAACTCTCGAAACCCTTGCAGTTGCTACAGTAGCTCCAGAAACTAGTGATCGTATTTCCTATTTGAGATCTCTGGTGAGACTCCGGCATCCATCCCAGTTGAGGCGAGTTCACCTTCCGGTAACACTGAGGTTCTATTCCCCCCATTTTCGTTCCCCATTTACGAAACCAGGGAATATTTTCTTGTCGTGCTACTTGAAGAGAGTTGTGCAAATTAGTTGTTTCAACAATAATATCTCAGGCTGCATCGACCTCTTCTGCAGCAGTTGATTCGAATGTGATGGAGGCGCTGCACAGACTCGCCGTGGCTCAAGAGGAGAATAATCGTCTCCTCAAGGAGAATAACACCCTCCTCAAGAAACTCACCAAAAAGTGATGCTAATCACAAATAAACGATAAAGAGTGTGACACGCAAATCGCAATTTGTGTGCTTACCGTAATAAATATGACACATTAAGGATGAATACTCATGACCTCAATTGCAAAAGTGAAATTTGAGGGAGATCATTTCAAGATATTAAATCAATAAAAAAAAATATAAAACACATAACAAGGATCTTTGAATAAATTACGTGAACTGCTTCCGTCTCATATGAATGCTTTCTTCATCTCTCTTTTCTTCCTCTTTCTCATTCAGTCTTCTTCATCAACCAGAATGAATCGATTCTACAGTAATCTCGCCATCTTTCGCTCTCGAAATGCCTTCCACTTCAGTCATCTCCTCACTACAACTATCTTCAGTTTCATCACTATCCTCATCACACATTTTGCTGATGAGGGTCATATTCTCGGCCGGATACCTATTCGATTCATCTTGGACCGCATCTTAAAATTTCATAAGATAATTATCATTCATACTCGAGTTAGGGCTCATTCAGTGAAACTCGTACTTAATGAAGAACGAGACAGACCGGGCCATTCTTCGTGAAGAGAGAATGAGAGAGAGGGAGAAATCGTTCTTCATTCTTCTCTTTTTTTCTTCACCCTGACGACCCTAGTTGGATAGCTAATATAAGCCTCTTACGATTGAGCTTTGTTCGAGAAACGATCAAAACGAGATCAGAGAAACGAGAAACATTGAGAAGGTGAAAATTGAGGTCAAAGTGACGAAGAGAGGCGATTTAACTGTTTCCAGTGCGCAAATTTCGTTGTTACAGAACTTCGTTGTTAGGTTGTACTTTTGCGAGTTCGTCTGTGAAAAAAAATACAACAATCGAGAGAGTGCAGAGAATGGGAAGAGGTCACGGAGAAGAGACTCGAGTAGATCAAAAGATCGAACTAGATATAGGTTGAATAATTCCTTATCTGCATGATGGATACATCGAGATACTGACTGGATAGAAATATTCTGGGAGAGCAGTTTTTCCGAAGTTACCAGGAAAATGATTGGAACATGGTTAATAAAATCTCATGTCTTTATGAATGGCGCAATGCTTCTACTTATTTGAAGTACCTATGCTAGAAGCCCATTTTTTGAGAGTAACGTTTAAATATTTTAAGGTTTCTCTTGAAAAAACTATTTCCAAGATACGACACAGATTCGTCAAAGTTTAGTCAAATATCTGATTCTACGAACTGAGATGAAAGGCGAACAATGGCAAGCATTTCAGTTCTTCTACCACAACGCTTACAATTAAAGAAGGCGTCTTGCGAATATTTAGTCACGTAAACTGGCAACGTGGGATGGTTATCTGAGATCAGTTGATGCGAAGTGTCACAGAATCCAATGAAGCCCGCAACAGAATTATCACGTGTTTCACCTAAGAAGCCACTGAAATGGGAAGTTTCTGGACTCATGTTTGAGACGACCCCCTGTTTACTCCTCGATTTTCGAAAGTACCTGGGTTGGCCTTCCCCGAGCCCAAGTTAGAGAGTTGGAAGATCAAAGGGTGCTCCAGGAGGTCACGTCAAAGTTCATCTTTGAGACTCGGTTTTTCGCGATTATCTTTTTTTGGCCTGAAGCTATGAAAAAGTGATCTGGATATGAAATGTAGCATTTTTGAAAACCTTCCTGAAGAAATTTAAAACTATTTTCCCATTTGTACCGTTTTACAATGTATCGCATTTCGCAATAACGGGTCAACTCTAATTTTGATACCAGTCGATCGGGCTCGTCGAGAGCTTTCAGATGATCTATAGAACAAAAAATTGAGGGGCTTTTGATGAGATATGGTAAAAAATGGAATTATTTACACCTGTCTTTACGCCAGGTACTTTCGAAAATCGAGGAGGAAACAGGGCCATGTGGGTCGAATCATCTAGAGTCTACACAAGGCAAGAGACATGCCAAGGTTAGCAGTATGGTGTAGGGTATCTTGTGCTGGAATATATTTAGGACGAGAACAAGTACGTAGTGCTGCTGAGAGTGGCTGAGTATGCTCTTCGAGGTTACACACAATAGCATTCCTTACAATATTTGTGTAGTCTGTGTACTTCTGTGTGCTTGTGTGCACGGGATATTTTAGCAGCTTTATTTCATCATATCTATCGTACACGAGTAATTATGGATTAGGATAACGGAGGACTGATTAAGACAAGGCCAATCCACTGAATCTTGTAATCCTTAGATTGGCTTGATTTTCGATGACAGCATTTTCGCACCTGCAACGAGCTCATTTCGATCATTCACTGTTCATGTCTGATCTTTGATCTTTGGAACCGGTTGGCTCGTTATTAGCTCACTGTCTAGCCTGAAACGATCCCCAGATCTCCTGACAAGCGCAGTCACGCCGTTCTTAGCACGGAACTGGCACGTACCGGAATAGGATGGCGGCTTGATGCGACTGCCGGTCGTGATCGTCGACTTGTCGAGACTCTTGGTGACGGGAATGGAGGAATTGGCGGCTGTCTTCATCTTGCCTGTTGCAGCCGGCATCTTTCCATCGCGAATCAAGGCATTCTCGTACTCGTCTAATGAATGAAAAATGCGTTTGCATTGAGGTCGCTAGTGTATACGGTAGGCCGGTGCCAGAACCGGCAACGAGACGAGATAATCCACTCACTCTTGCGAGCCAGGATCTTTTTCTTCAAATCGAGTTCCTCCTGTTGATTGTCCAATGCCACACGAGCCTGCAATTTTTTCGAATACAGTATCACTGCATTTGGCCCGAGGATACGGTGCTGCTGACACACGGTATCGAATCATGAAAAACTATGGTAGTGAACGCAGAATGATTGCCACTCGAGCAGATTTGATGCCGGTTTCGACACTGACTACTGTACCCGCATTCTTGACTGGATACGGTAGATAGATGTACCTTGTCAAGCTCCTCCTGTTTCTGCTTCACGTAATTGGCGAGCTGACGCAGTTCTGCCTTGTCGAAGGCTGAAGTACCCGGCTCCACCCGGTACGTGGCATCGCCCCGCAGGGTGTACGTCTGAATATCGAACATCAATGTAGAGTACCGAACAAATTAAAGTACAGCTTATGAAGTGTCGAAATTCTCCAATTATGGAAACGGGTCTAAATTTTGGAGTGAGATCGGCCTAATCGATTATCGCGTTAGCCAACTACAGATACCTCATCGAGACACGGAGAGAGCAGAGATTCCACCTTATGAGAGATCGCTGAATCGCCCGAGGGCACACCAGAATCATCCACCTTCGCACTCTTTCCGCCTGAAGTGAGGTGAACGTGTAAAGATCAAAGATCAATCTGGAAAGGCACTTCCGCAATCATCACGATTGTACGTGGTCGTCAGAAGACTTCGATTATCGTAGTGTGGATGTACAGTGGGAAGTGAGGGAAAGACAGACCCCGTAGCCAGTGCATTCGTGTGCTCTTCCAAATTACCTGCTGAGATTGGCTTAATCCTCGAAGAGAGAGGCGGAGCCGCACCGATCTTCGCCTGAGAGCGAGGGCGGGACAAAGATCCTGCAACAATCAACCGATGAGGGTACGGTAGTGCATCTACAGTACTCGCAAAGTAATCAACGAATCCTGCAGAGCGCAGTTTCGGAAGGACCATAGACGTTGTGTCGTTATACCCTCCAATCGAGACCGTATATATAAACAATAAACGTACGTGATGGGACCTGCTTCATGTCAATACGTGCCGACCACTCGTAAAGAGAGAAAGAAGATGGAATGGTTGGAGGACGATGGGAGAGAGTGAAAGAAGAAAGAACCACATTTAAGTTTTGTATTTATAAATTATTATTTTTTGAATTTGATCAATAAATTATTATTATACATTTGTAAGAAAAGTTGTATTTTTATATTGTTCCGCGCTGCTGATGGACGAGGATGCAATAGAACTCCTTAAAGAAGGCGTCCCACGAACCGCGCGGGCGACTATGCAAAGTGAGGAATGAGAGGGACGCTCTCTCGCTCATTGCCTGCTTTTCAGGGTCACTTGGCACTCAGCCAATTGATCATAACTCTGTTCAAACGAAAAATGGTGACTTGGGGTTTCGATAGTGTGATCGGGTAACAGCGACCCACTACCTCACATCGAGAACTCAGTTAGCCAGATATTCGTGGGACGCCTTCTTTAAGATTCGCGAGAGCGCATTCATAATTTATCTACGCCCGAAGCGCAACGAAACCGAAAGTTAAATTAATAAGGTGGAATAGCTGGAGGAGGTGGGGGAGGGGCGGGGACTCTCCTGGATTAGGTGAATTTGGCGAAATGAGCGATGATTGGGTGATTTTCAAGTCGACGCTTGAATATACGGATATTGGGAGCAGTGCGAATGATATCAGGAAGCTGGGAGTACCAGAGTGAGGTTCTGACAGGGAAAGAATGGTATCGAGGAGTACTGGTTGTCAACTCTATGTTGGTTCCGAAGAATGAAGTACGGTCTCGTAATGGCTTGCAGACATAGAAAAGAGAACGAGGTATAATTGTGGAACCAGACATAATCATATGAGTCATACAAAGATTTCTTATGACTCTCCTCTCTGTAAGCGCGCGCAAGCCAATGATTTTTATACGGTCTGAGTAGGAGGGGAGAGAAAGGGGGATAATCAGGAGATGGGAAACAACGATAGAAGACTTGACGAGTAAAGGTATGTTACGTATACTCGTCAAGTGAAGGTATGTTAGAGTTGACCAGAGACATCCGTCTCTGGTCAACTCTCTCGCATCATCTATGTACATTAAATTGACGGAATAAATAAATAATGAATGAATGAATGTTGGACTTTCTCAAGGGTAGCAATATCAATGGGGTAGTGAGGATTCCAAAAGGGAGAAGTAAAATCTAATAAGGGAAGGACATAGGCTTTGTAACTGCGAATGAGGATAGATGGACAATTGAAAGGAAGAGCTTTGAGTAGAAGTAGCAGTTTGGATGTGGCTTTTGGGCACGAAAAAAATTTCAGAAAAGCATTTCAGAAAATCGCACTCAAATCTTTTAAATTCATTACTATTTTTTTTTACAAAAATCGCGGAATCTTATTGCAGATTTGAAATGAACGTGCTAGATTTAGTAAAAAAAACCATTCACATGTAAGACGAACGGGTTCCAATAACAGTTCACTCGCTAAAGTGAAAAAGGCCAAGGCTGTGCTCCCGGAATAATTTGGATTAGAAATCGTTAGCATACCGCCGATAAGCTGGTATCTGACGAAAACAAACATCGTTGGTTGCTCCATTTACAAGAATGCTTCTTTCGATTTTTGCATATTTCATTTCTCTCCTCATTATCTTCCTTCCCTCATTCTCACCTCCATTTCTGTTCCGATGCGGTGGCTGGGGATAATCACTCTCTTGCTGCTGGCATTGGTATGCTTCCCCGGGCTTCAACTTCTGTATCCGATCTTTACTTCATGTACCTACCATATAACGTTCAAAAAATATACAGTATCCCATCACTGTTCGTAACGTGTAATCAAAACAAGTTAATCTTTGATTTTTGTTCTCACTAGAAGGAGGTAGCAGATGAAAGTTGAACATAGTGGTGGATTGATTCAGTCGATCAATTTCGCCGATCATCATTCCTTTCTTGTTCGTAGAAGAAGAAGGATTGAGATTCAGAGCGATAAATAGATCAGAGCGCATCTAGGATATCATCATAAATGTGCCTTTCCGTAATTATTTCTTTCCTATTGCATAAAACATTTTGCAAGACGATATCTTGATAAATGTGCTTCTAAAATCTCATCTTTTTCAGTCACAAACTCAATCTGCCGAGTCCACACCCGCTCAAGCCACCAATTCTTATGATTTGGACAAATATTCTTATGGGCTAATATTCTTCCTTCTCGGTGGATTCTGCGGAATCATCATTTTCTCAATGATCGCCCTATTCGTCTTTTTTGTCGTAAGATTAACGTGGCACTAAAGCGGCGTAATTCATCCGTTCAGAAGCGTACTCGAAGGGATTCCGCAGCACGGGATAAGGTCGGCGAGACATCCATCCATCACTTTTCACCATTAAAAGAAACTGATTTTTTCGTACCAAAAAGGAAGAAATGCGATCTTTTATAGTTTGAATCTCACAAATCTCGCAGATCAGATCTTGCAATTTTCAAGTATAAATCATATTTATGTTGATGAATAGCAGCAGAAAGATTACAATATGTCGGAAAAATTGCCGGGAGCTGACAACACGAGTACAACAATTTCAGGAAACCGGAGTGAGGATTGCGGCCACTTCAATTAGCAAGAGGGCATTGGCCGGCGGGGATGTACGCAAAAACAAGGTATGTGACGGAGAAAGCGTACTGTAGGATAGGGTACGGTAGGTTTGCACGTTTATTTCCGAATCCTACATCTCCTTATCCTCCTAAATGTCTCCTCGTCCTCGTTTTTGGGATGAGCCAAGAGGAGTGGCCCGGCTCAAATGTAAAAACATCGGAATAGAAAGTATATTGGTGCCTTCGAAAAAGTCACATTCAGAGGACGACGAGAAATGATGAAAGTGTATTAGCGATGGATGATACACGAGAAATCTCGGTGAGAATTATAATAGAGTAGATGCTGTGTATTCCGTGTGTAATCCAGATGTGTCGTCTCTTTGTCTAAGAAAACTGGGCTCGAGTCGGTAGTTATAATTAGCAATGTGATATATAATTGATAAATATTTTGAGTATATTATTTTTGAAATAAATATAAAATTGAGAATTTCTTCCGGCACGAAGTGCATGCGGATGCATTTCTTGCGTTGGACGACACCCCCAGTGAGTTACAATTTTCCGTGATTAGGGTACGACAACCTGTATTTGCACCATCTTATATCATCGCGGAATGCACAATTCATTACGTATTTCTGAGTATTGAAGATTTCGTTCAATGTTCGGAGAATGAACTGGGAGAGGATATTGATTCAAGCGTATTTTACCAGATCACTGAATGATTGCTCATGATATTCCATGTTGAGGAAATTTCGACGATCGGTTGAGGCGAGTTCTCGGATCTGATGATGAAATCGAAGAGACTGATAATCTTCTCGACAAACCTCTCAGAGACATATTGATTGTGAGTACAAATTGTATTAGCTGGCAAGTAAGTAGCGTTTCGAATAGGTGTATCGTCTGTTTCTCGATATCTCGTGATTCGATTAGACTCTAAAACTTTGTTAGCTGAAAGCTCAAGGGGGATAGATAGGACCTTTCATCAGTCGATCAAATTGGGATTTTGAATTCTACAGGGTCAAGGGTCCATCGATGGTGTTAGCTGCTACATCCTCGCTCAAAGTCAGGGATTGTGTGCGGTTCGTCTTATTTTTATATTTTATTAAACGTGTGCTAAATTTATGTATATTCGATTCATTTCATTAGTTTAAATAAATATATGCATATCAGTCTTTTTGTTGTGGTACAACTTTTCTCAGATTCTTCGAAGTGAACGAGTGGAATTGATCTCCATTGACAATCTCGGCAAGTTTTCTGATGAAATTGATTAATTTGAGAAATTTATTGCGAAACAGCCTTTGACAATATTTTCACCGATTGCCCATATTTCTATGGAAGCATAATATGAAAGATTTCGTTACATTAATTTATGAAAAGAAATTTGGACACTTTTTTGTTTCGAAAACTCGCATATAATTACTTATTACATTTGTTTAACCTGCTTTTCTCTATGGTTATTATCACGAATTACAGATGCAAATTCCGATGAAGAGACGACGCAAGACTACGGTGAGCAGGGAGCTGTGCGGGAAATGGATATGCAGTCCACACTTGCTCAGTTCTCTTTGATTGCAGATGATACGACAATCGTCGCACGACACGGCGACCATTCTCTAATCAATCTCGTGAGTTGGCTAGTCTCAGAGAACGACTGAAAATGACACCAGCCACTTGAAACCTTTTATGTCACAAATGATAGAACAGCCTCAATGACACTCACTCGGACAGTTTCCCGTCTCTTCCTCGTACACTGGCCATTTTTCTTTCAAACGTTCAAATTCTAAATGAAGCTGACAAGTCAAATTGAATTAGAGAAATGGAATGATTTCTGCACTTACAAGTATTCATCAATTTAAAATATACCATGAAACTATTATCATTGATTACAGAGCCAGTCGATGATGCTCGCTCCTGCTCTACACTCTACCGCACGATGCTCGGATTGTGCTGACAAAGTGATATATATATTTTTTTATTTTTCCATTTATTAATCACTGGCGCGTTCACAATTAAATAAGCAACATTGGCATTTCGGGCTACTGCTAAATTTTAACGAGTGCCTCTACAAAACAGTGTGTGCTTACGAAAAAAAGGACTTATTCAGGACACCGAGCTCGCTACCGTTCACAAGAAGCTGAAAGAAACGACCGGAATGGTACAGCAACAGCATTATGTTAGATTAGAGTGTGGGAAGAAAAACAATGAAAAACATGTGGAAATTTTCAAAAGACGAAAAACGCGGATATCGGAAATGTAAAAAACGTGAAGTTCTATGTGTTTGAATTGATATGTATTTCTATGCATTGATGTAGGCACTTGGCATATCTGAGTACAATAGGTGACGCAGAATGAGAGTACGCGTTTGAAGAAATGTGAACGACCGCATAATTTTAATACGTCCGAAGCACGATGAAGATTGAGCTGCCACTTATAACTCATTGGATACTTGTGCTCACAATCAGACTGTAGGCAAAATAAATTGTATTCCGATTTATTCTTACACAGTACGATCGAGCCAAGCAGCAAACGAGTACACTGGAGCAGAAAAATGTCGAGGTGAAGACCGAAACAATTTTATTTTAATCCATTGATCTTATCATTCAATTTTAGGTCTTATACGGTGTTTTATTTTAAGAACAGAATAAGACTAGCATTTTAGCGATTTAGAGTTATTAAAATTGTTACTACAGATGACGGGCCGTCTTCAGCGCCTACTGGGAGTTTTGCAGCGCGAAGCGGAGCTCTTGGTGAGTACAGTTGGCAAAACTTTGCAAGATAGTTATCAAATCCGGAGGGTGTTACTTCCGGTCAGTACCGATTCCGCCTATTGCGCTCAATTTGGTAACGCAGATCCGGGCATAGCTTCATCTTCCACTTCCTCCCAGATAAGAGAGGGAGTGGAAGATCAACGTTTCCAGTGAAAGAGGGACTAGTTTATCACAGGCATTCGTAACTCCCTCCGCCCGCAGAAATGAAGAGACCAGACGGGTTGTTGTTGATAATAATGCCAAATTATCAGGGAGCTGAGTACGGTGAAGTGAAGCCTCAGGCCGATTCGAGGGACGCCCGACCGGCGAAGGTGAACAGGATGGCAGTGACTGCTGATTCCAAGGCTCTCTGATTTCCTTTCACCATGAGTATACTAATCAGTGTAGCTATCGATTTTTTGGGAGAGAGGAAGGGGGAGGAGAGCAGGTAGATCACTCCCCCCCCCGGCCTCTTCTTTTCTCCGCCCCTTCGAACGTTTGTCAAAGGTCAGCTATGAGTGTAAGGGAAAATAATCTCACCAGACTATTACTGATCTCTTGATTATCTCTTGTTTTACCATACTCTTTCGCATCTACTTTATAATACACTATTTTTCGTGCACAAAAAGAAGGAGAGGCACGAATGCTGACTCAATTATCATAAGCGAGCGGCGAGCGCCAATTTGCATGCGCCGTCTCTTCATCTCTCTTCTCTCTCTCGCTCGTTGCCTGCACGATCAGGGTCACTTCGAACACAGCCAATCGATCTCAGTTCAAACGAAAAATGAACACATGGGAGTTTCGACATTGTGATAGGGTTCTCGTATCACATCATCTTACATAGATAACTCAGCTAGCCAGATATTCGTGCCACTCCCCCTTTAATAGCACTCTAATAGTAAAAGTAAACGAGAGTTGTTGCTGATGATGCCAATAATATGCGGCTTCTCAGAAGACCCGCGCCGCTCGCGCCGCGAGAGATGCGATTCCGCCCCCTTCTCCACAGGAACATCAGCAGGTATGATGCTCATTCTTAACGATCCATAGCCCAACGTAGTTTACTGTTTGTTTTAGGCTGCGTTATCCGTATTGTTAGTCTTACGTTTTCTGAATGTGATTGCGCTCTTGTATCACAGGCATTTCATGCAATATCGAGATAACCCGGTAAATATTCACCGATCCATGTTAGCCTAGTCATTTGTCCAGAAATCTACCGAATTACGTGCGATAAAGCTATCGTAAAATAGTTGATCGTCTCGCTCGTTAATTTTATATGTCTATTGGCAAGTATTTTACTGAAGGTTTTCCGGCTCTAACTGTCCTCCTAATTGTTTCCTATGTGCCCAAGAAGCGCTCACTTAGAGAAACGGAATTATGAAAACAACAAGCGAATATATAAATCGTTCCGAAATTTGTGCTAAACGTAGTATAAAGAATGCTGAGCATTTGAATTTCTTTAAAGTGGGAGACTGTAGAGCTCGAGAAATGAGCCGTCGTCTCTTCATTTCGCACGCTCTCTCACCGGTCAGAGAAACGAGAGAGTGTGCGAAATGGCAGTATCATTTCTCGAGCTCTAGAAGACTGGTTTATGACAGGCATTTCGGAACGCACTCTTTCCGCAGAAATGAATACATCAGAGTTGTCGTTGCTGATGATAATGCACAATTATCAGGCGGAGGACAGTGACGACGTCGATCCGGCTGTGGAGAAAACGATTAAGGTGATCTGAATGGCAGCGACTGCTGTTTCCAAAGATTTCTGCTTTCCTTTCACTACAGTATATTAATTAGTGTACCTACTTTTGCTAAAAAAATCGCTTATTTTTCCATACTCTCGCATCTCCCTGATGGAACGAGAGGGGTGATATGCGAAAATTCCGCGTCTCAAAAGGGATAGATGACAAAGGAAGGAAGGGAAGAGGGCACTTCTTCAATTTTTGGCCAGGCTTTATTCGCAGAGTATTCCCTCCCTACCATTCCCATTCTCCACCCCCAGCCCCCATATTCGGAGCGGTTGTTGCCTGGCCCAAAAATCGAAGAAGTTCCAGGAATAGAAAGGAAGAGTGCGGGATTTTCGCACCCTCTTTACGGAACCTGCAACCCTAGTACACAATAAAAGAAAACCAGAGTAATTGATGATGATGCGAATGGTATGCGTCTTCTCAGCCCAAACGAGCAGCTCGTGACGTGCGCATCGCTGCCGCCCCGCGCCATTCATCTCACTCTTCTCATGAGAAACAGGTATGATGCTCATTCCTAACTAGAGAAGCTGAAGGAAGGGGGAATGGTGCGTGGTGTGGTGACTTGAACTGTTGGTAAGCTAGTGGGCAAAAATTTCGTTGTCAGAATAAAAAAATATTGCTGATGATGCTGCAAGTATGCGTCTTCTCAGGAGAAACGCACCGCTCGCCCCGCTCGCAATGTGCGCGCCGCTGCGGCTCCGCGCCATTCTTCCCCTTCTTCTCACGATCAGAAGGTATGATATTTGTTCTGTCCTAACGTTCTTTGGGAGACTTGCCCAATTTGATTCACTATTTGTTTTAGGCTGCTTAGTCATTATTGCTATATTTTCTTACATTTCAATTCTGCTGTGCGGAAGTGCGAAAACATTGTTAGGCAAACGGAATTCTAGAAAAAAACACGAAACAAACTATCGAATATATCGTTCTGGAAAGTGTGCTAATCGTAGGAGAATATTGAGGATTTGAATCTCACGGTACTCGTTTATAAGGTGAATCAAGTAAGAAGGCAACGGGCACTCAATCAGAAGAGAGGTCCGGGAGCGCGATTCGCTTGATAATGTAAGTAAAAATGTCCAACCTATTTCAGTACCAATTAGCTTTTGCCCTTCTGAAAATTACGAACAATAGTTAACGTATTCGGCCAAAATCAATTAAATATAAATATGTGCTTTGATCACGGGTCCACGGATCACCAATTCATTTTAGGCAGACGTGAAGAAGACGTGTGATTTGTAAACGAGGATTCATCATCGATAACGTCTCTTGTACTCTCTTCTTACGGTGTTTCCCTGCCGTATTCTACCCGTACACCATAAATAAACTGATTTGCGTATCGTTCAAAGATCATTTTCCTGTGCCGTCTTTGGGCTTGTTCAAATCGTCATCGAACATTCTTTATTTCGTTCTCGAAACTCCTTCCTCTTCAGTCAGTAAGTTTTGCCAGATATGGTCTATGACTAAGATTATCCAAATGATTGGGAGGGAAGAGGAGGAGGAGATCTACATCCCAAAGTGACAATGGAAGTTGCGACCATCCTTTGCTCGAACAATCGTTTACATTATCTATTATTCATCCTCATTGTTTCAGGTGCACGAATAGTCATTCCTCGGAGCTCAATTATGTCGTACTTCAAAACTTTATCGTGTAGGTGGAATAAGGCCTTCACTTCTCAAGTAGCTTCTTCAGGAGGGTGTTGTTTGCCTTCAGCAGGCGGTTAGATTCCTTGTGTAGTTTGTTGGAATCTTTTTGAGCCTTCGCGAGTCTCTTCAGCGCCTCCGCGACATTTACGTCGTTTTCAGTCGGGGCAGGCTGAGATAAATTTAATTAAATTTTAAATAAAATAAATTAAATTGTGTGTGATAGGAAAGTTGACACAGCTAATTTGACTACTCTCTTCAAGTAACTCTTCAAGGAATCGTACCTTGATATCGTCGGTGGCCGCGACCTCTTCCACGGGAGCTTCTGCAGAAGCTGCAGCCCTTTCCTGCAAAGAACAGATAAAACGGTGAATTATGAATTAGCATCATTATTTTGCCTACGGTGGAATGCTGCATCGAAATTTATTTTCAGCCCTTTTTCAAACAAAACACGTTGGTTTACGACATCTAGGGACCGTGTTAAACCGAGCTAAATCGTGCTAAACCTCACATCTATCTACGAAAGATGAACTGTTACTTCGATTCAAGCAGCGCTTTATTTCCTACTGTGGAATGGATCCTCATTCATCGCCAAAGTCTCATTAAAATACGACAGTGTGTGTGGAATCAAGTGTTCAAAGGCAAACAACGTGAAACTCCTCACCTCCATTCCCTTCATGTAGTTGTACATCAGTCGATCGGCGCGACTCATCTTCTTCTTAGCCTTCTTTTTAGTGATCCTGAAAATAAATAGGGAATAAATTGCGATTGGGATATACAGTAACCTCCAAATTGAAATTTGGAAACGATAGTCTGGCAATGTTGAAAACGCTAGTCCTAGCCAAGATGGCGATATTGTAGCTGATTCGTTAGCCCCAGATGCAGTATAGAATATTGCGTAATATAATTCCTACGGTACCTCTTCATTGATGGAGAAAGAAGACGAATGACTGCTCGTTCAGGAGCGTAGATGGTCAAATGAAAAGTGAAGAGAGGTGAAAATCGAGACAAGATTATTTGATCGATTCAATTTTTTTTGTTTTTTTTACTCATTTGCGATCGCTCACAAAATATTGAGGATTGCATGGAGAGAATATGAGGCACATCAATAAGCGATTAGACACTCTTCAAACCCCCGAAATGGAGCCCATGATTCCAGAACGTATCTCATAACTCATTTGCGATTCACTTGTAAATATCAATAAATATTAATGATTTATCGTGTTATACAAAAACCAAATCATCCCATTTTTTTTCTACGAATCTTCTCATGAGAGCATTGTGCTCAGCCTGCAATCGATTGGATTATCTCGACCTCTTTCAACACTATTGAGACTCTCCCACAGATGCATTCAGTGTATGGCCAGTTAGAGATCACTTGAAATTTGAGAGTGGGCAGATTAAAGAGATGTGAGATGAAGACTCGAGAGTGACCGATAGTTCAGAATATCAGGAAGAGTGGACAAAAACTTCAAAGTGAAAGTGGGACAAAAACCCATTACTATCAATCGCCATTCATTGTTTCAGACAATTCTCAAGTTTTTGGGAGATGAAGATCCAAAAATGACAAATGATCAAGAAGAATGGGCGAGTTCTCGAAGATGACAATCTGACAGTGGAACAAGAATACCCCCATTCCAGTCAACCCCTTTGGTTGCAGACAATGCTCAAGTCTTTGGGAATTCAACTTTATTCCACATTCAAGGGTTGTACTCGATGGGAAGGTTCTTTCTGCGGACCATGCCGTCTCCCTGGAACCATTCGCGGCGGAACTGCTTGGCGGCTCCATCGGGGGTGTTGGTCCACTCGATGGTGATGCGGTCGTTGTTGGTGTCCTGAACGAGTAGTATTAGATGGGGTACTGTAGCATTCCGAGAGGAGTGGTAGATATGGTATGGGTGATGGGTAGGGTACGGTAGAGGAATTTACAGGTCAGGGCTAAACCCTACCTCCTGTCCGTAGGCGAAGGCATCGCAGGAAACAGCGATGAGGGCGTTCTCCTTAGGGTCGAGCACACCAGCAGCGGGGTCGACTCCAAGTCTCTTCATGTTGGTGGTCTTGAAAGCCCATCCAATACGGCGAGCGGACGAGTTGGTCACCTGCAAAGGATACGGTAAGTCAGGAATCAGTATCGGGGATCGATACAAGGGATCGGGGATAGTGTACCTTGATGTGGTAGGTGTGCTTGTCGTCGTAGGGGGCATTGAAGACGATCTTAGTGCCGGGCTGGGTGGCGATATCTCCGGGAGGAACGGACTGGGCCATGTCGACGA